>LPNX010674370.1:880037-903831 GCA_001517045.1 Pseudotsuga menziesii | reverse complement strand
TTTAAAAAGATTGCAGGGTGGACAAGAAATTCATATTCAGTTAAAATATCAATAATGAGCACTACAACTGCACGAAGTTAACTGTCATAATTCATGACACGGATTTGGCAATTGACCACTGGTTCTTAACCTTGTTCAACCTAGACTATTCCTTCTACACAATCAGACTAAACCTTAAGTATTTAATGCACAGTGACTATGTTAGATTTATCTCGATGCATGTATCTCAATGGTGATATTCATGATTGAGAAGACAAAAATCACAAGTTTTCTCGAAAAGGAGAGCTCAGTAGCAGGGTGCTATAGTGTCAATCTCTATGGAGAGCTTAATATTTCACTAATACCCCAACCTTGGTTTAACTTTGACCTCATGTGAGCCTGTACATGAGCCTGTGGTACCTGAGTAGCATACCACTAATGGAACGGACAGATTTATGCATAACTTAATAGTGGGGTAGCCTCGGCACACTGCACCTATGAATCTGATCAGCTGGGCTATTTCGATCTGCCTAAATTTCTCACCATTAAACCCATAGAAAAAAAAAGACACACAATGAAAACCATAGACCCATTAAACCCAGAGCTTGAAAATCCATGAAAGAAATCATGATACGTAAGTGAACAGGATAAACAATATACCAAAAGAGAAATTAGCATGGCCATGCTAAAAAAATACAGAAGCTAGCAAGAAACAAAAACACCAAAGAGAATTGCAACGAATTTAAGAAACACAGAAAAACACGGCAAACACAAAATCTGACTATGCCCATCTTTCATGGCCAATGAAGGTCCTGGAAATAAAACCAATGAAATCACATCATATGAAACCCTGTCCTGCGTCAATGGAGAATGAAGACTGCACGGCCATGACCACCACCACGGCCATGACAACCACCACATGGAATCAAACCATGTCCAGCGTCCAAACCCCGTCTGTCTTGCATCTTTGGCCAACCAAGGAAAACACTACCTTTTAGAGACCTTAAACTTGATCTAAATATATAACTGAATCCACAACTGGCACATTGACATTCACAGGGGTTGGAACTACATCTGTCTCTACTTCATACTATGCCCCTACTGGTGGTTATGGGTTCACTCGGTAAATAGGAACTACATTGAATGGATTTGGACTTTCTTTGCATCCAGATCATGCCTTTACCTCTGTTCTTTACTTTCTAACAATCTATCGAACGAGAAGGGATGCTACGGGATCCCGAATGGTATCTGTATATGAATCTCCAACTGGATCTGGAACTGCACCCACGAGCACTGAATCTTTATATTCAATAACTATAGAAACTGAAACCAGTGGATATGGAATTGGAAGTGGACCGGGTTAAACTAAATATACATTTGGCACTGTAACCAAATCTGCCACCGATGTTGGTGGTTTTGGGTCAACTAATGAATCAACCGGTTCAGGGTAAGCAACTTAGTCAACCGTTTACAGCTTCCCAACTGGATCTGAAACACCACCTAAAATCAAACGTTGTCCTGTGTCCATGGCCTGGCCACCACCTGAAATCGAACATTGTCCCGCGTCCATGAGCCTATAAATCAAGGACGAACTAAGAGAAGTTTACCCAAAGATCCATAAATAAGGGCGAAATACCAAATTTTTAACCTATCATCCATAAAATCCAGGCTAACCATCTCCATTTCTCCTCCAAAACTGGAAATTTTTGGCGATTTAACCTCCATTATAGAAGAAATCCAGGCGAATGTCCGATTTTCCCCATCGACGAGTGGGCTAAATTCCATTGTATGAATTTTCATAGTTTAACCGCACAGGCTATTTAATTGGGGAAAATTATATATAAAATAAAAAATGGGCTAATTTATTAAATTAAAAAAAACCATTTTAATATTAAAAATTCGCCGACCTTTTTTTGGGCACCCCTTAAAATTCGCCCCTAAAATCATCCCTCGTTGGATGGCCCATTTTTCAAGTTATTGAAGAGCAACGGGCATAGTTTTTCTCTTTTAAAATAAATTTATGAATATTGTTTTTATGGTTTGATGAATGTTTTAGAACTGATTTAGCCATTCATACCCTCAATCTTATTAGAGTTATTTACTTGGTAATTTGTAGATACTTTGTACATATTTATTTCCCTAACATTCTAACTTTCCCAAAGTGATCTTGGAAATTTTTTATAGTTTTTTGTTTGTTGGATTTTAGCAGTTTGGTGATAAAACAAGGATAAATGCTGTCGAATTTCAGTCGTCGAAGGGTTCAAAGGATTCCATAAATAAAGATGCAAATATTAAACACGTTACAAGAAAGACACAAATATAACATAGTTCACCCAAGATGGGCTACGTAAAACAAAATGAAGGGATATGGATTAAGTTAAATAATGGAAATGAGTGACTACTAAAAGATGTAAGGCATATTCCTACTATGAAAAAAAATATGATCTTAACAGGGCAGTTGGGAGATAGCGGATGTTTGTCTATGTTTGGAAAAATGTGGTGGAAGATCACTAAATGAGCATTGGTAATAACAAAAGGAGATAGGATATGTATGATGTATTTATGTCCTCATAATATTGATTATTCTATCTTTGTAGCTTCCACATAAACAGGTGCAGCATTGTGGCATCATAGGCTTGGCCACATGAGTGAGAAGGGGATGTAGATTCTCCACTCAAGGAAATTGCTTCCAGATCTAAAGCAGGTTAGTTTGGAATTCTATGAGAACTGTGTTTATGGAAAATAGAAGAGAGTTATATTTCTTAGGGTTGGGAAACAAAAGAAGAGTGAAAATTTAGAGCTTGTGCATACAAATGTATGGGGACCAGCTCAGGTACAGTCTCTTAGTGGCTCTCGTTATTATGTTACTTTTATTGATGATGTAACTAGAAAAACTTGGGTTTATTGCAATAGACAGAAATCTAACATGTTTGCTACTTTTAAGAAGTGGAAAGATTTGGTTGAGAATGAAACAAGAAAAAAGTTGAAATGTCTCAGATCTGATAATGGAGATGAATATTGCAGCAAAGAGTTTGATAGTTATTGTTCATGCAATGGGATTTGCAGAGAGAAGGTAGTCCCTGCAACACCACAAGAAAATGGTGTGTCAGAAATGATGAACAAAACGATCATGGAGCATGCAAGATGTATGTGATTGCATGCAGGGTTGCCCTTATAGTTTTGGGTTCATGTTGTAGATACTGTTGTTTATTTAATAAACAGAGGACCTTCAAGCACTTTGGTTGGTGGAATTCCAGAGGAGGCATGGACAGACAAAAATGTAAACTACTCATTTCTGAGAACTTTTGGTTGTGAAGTATTTGTCCATATTAATAAAGAAAATAGAACAAAGCTTGAGGCTAAATCCAATAAATGTACCTTTATTGGATACGGGGTTGATGATTTTGGTTATCGCTTATGGGATTATGAAAATCACAAAATCATTAGGAGTATAGATGTAGTATTCAATGAAAATTTTATGTACAAAGATCAATTGCAGGGAAAGAAAGAGGAAAATGAAAACACGGAGTACATAGTTCTTGATGAAATCAAAGAAAATGAAGTTACAAGGGAACCAAAAAATCAAGAGCAGCAGCAGGTACCTCAAACTATTGCAAATGTAAGAATATATACCAAGTTAAGTAGACCCCCTGGACGATTCTCTCCTTCACAGTATTATTTATCGATGATTGATTCTGGTGAATCGAAATGTTAAGAAGAGGCAATCCAAGTAGAAACTAAAAAGAAGTGGGAGCAAGGCATGAATGAGGAGATGGACTCATTGGTAAGAAATCAGACTTGGGATTTGGTAGAATTGCTTGCAGGAAAAATAGCATTGCAAAATAAATGGGTTTACAAGTTGAAGGAAGAAGATGGAGGAAAAAAGAAGTATAAGGCTAGACTTGTTGTAAAGGGGTTTGCACAAAAGAAAGGTATAGATTTTGATGAAATATTTTCTCATGTTGTCAAAATGACTTCACTTAAGACTATTTTAGGTCTAGTGGTGGTAGAAAATTTGCATCTTGAACAATTAGATGTAAAAATAGTCTTTATCCATAGATATTTGGAGGAAGAGATTTATATGCAGCAGCCACAGGGGTATGAGGTCAAAGGGAAGGATAATTTGGTTTGCAGGTTGAAAAAGAGCTTGTATGTCCTGAAGCAAGCTCCAAGATAGTGGTATTTAAAATTTGATAAGTTTATGATAGAACAGGGTTATAGTAGATGCAATTCTAACCACTGTGTTTATTTCAAGAGGCTAGAAAATATAATATATATTATCATGTTATTGTATGTGGATGGCATGCTTGTTGCAGGGTCTAACGTGCAGGATATAAATGTGCTCAAAAGAAAACTAGTTAAATTGCGATGAAGGATCTGGATGCTGCAAAGTAAATCCTTGGTATGAGAATAACAAGAGACATGAAAAATCACAAATTGACATTGTCTAAAGGTGAGTACATATGAAAGGTGTTGGAGAGGTTTAGAATGTATAATGCAAAACCAGTTAGTGCACCTTTGGTTAGGAGATGTGTCCCAAGACGCGGGAATAGATAGAATACATGTCCAAGGTTTTCTATGCATTAACAGTTGGAAGCCTGATGTATGCCATGGTGTGCACAAGACCAAATATTGCACATGCATTGGGAGTAGTGAGCAGGTATATGAACAATCTGGGTAAAGAGCATTGGAAGGAAATGAAGTCGATTCTCGGGTATTTGAGAGGTACCACTTCTTATGCATTATGCTTTAGAGGTTCAAACATTGTTCTACAGGGATATGTTGATGCAGATGTGGCAAGTAATAAAGACAACAGGAGAAGCACCACAAGGTATGTCTTTATTGTCGGTGGAACAACAGTAAGTTGGATTTCAAAACTACAAAACGTTGTTGCACTTTCAACAACGAAAGCAGAGTATGTTGCTGCTACAGATGCTAGTAAAGAGATGATTTGGTTGCAGAGGTTCATGGAGGAATTGGGTAAGAAGCAGGAGAATAGCATGTTGTACAATGACATCTAGAGTGCCATTCATCTTGCAAAGAAATCAACCTTTCATCCGAAGACTAAACATACACAGCTCAAGTACCATTTCATAAGATCTATTCTAGAAAATGAACTGTTAAAGTTTAAAATGATACATACTAGCCAGAGTCCTGTAGACATGTTGACAAAGGTAGTAACCAAAGAGAAATTGATTTCTTGCTCGATTTTTGTTGACCTTCAAGCATGAAGATGAAAATCATACTCCGGCATCGGAACCAATGTTGTAATCTCACGGATCATAGAGGGTTACCAATAATACACATTAAAATCATACAGACATTTCAGAGACAAGATACAAGAACACAGATGTGGGATAACAGATTATATTGTATGAAAAGGGTCCATACAAACACAGAACTGAACTGGGTTCTCATCTGGCTCAACAGCGTAATGTATATGATTTACAAACAGTTACAAGTAACTACCTGTCAGTTTGGTCAACTGACATGACCTTATGTGGCTGACCTAATCTCTGATTAGTCAGCTGATCGACTTAGTCGGATTACCGACTAGATCCTCCAACAGGACGTATCCCATCTTGGGTGAACCACGTTATATCTACTTCTCTCTTGTAATATGTTTAATATTTGTATCTTGTTTAATTGTTTAATTGTTTAATTTTTATTGCTCTACAGTCTTGTTTTTCTAACTATTGTTGATTAGCCCAGGGCTAGTTTAGTTTTTTTTTCTCTTTCTACAATAATTTTTATTTTCCCACATCTTGCAAGTGATTTGGTTTTTCCATCCTTGCGAAATTGTGTCAACTTGCATTGTATTTTATTTCAATTTTATTTTTCCCACACCTTGCAAGTGAGTTGTCTAAGCCACCCTGGCAATATCGCGTTGGTTTGTATTCTTCTTAGTTGTTAATTTTTTGTTTCAGTTAGATTAAAATCAATCTTCCCCCAATCTTTGCCCTGTATTCACTCCCCTTGCTGGTTGGTCCGACCCTTGGTGACCAGAAAGGGAGAATATTCGAGTTGGCTAGATTAGTCCACATTGGTCCATTTACTTTAAGTGTTGTGTATATGTTAAATACGGTCACTTGATTATTGTGGTAAATAAATGTTTTAATGTAATTTATATATTTTGGCAATTTCATTATATCTTTTTATATTAGTGTGACTCCATAACCCAAATTAACTAGGCACTAGTTTGGTGGTAATTAATTATCTTTTTCTTGCAATTGTATTTGGTTATTGTACAAAGAAGGATTTGTTTTTCATTGTATTATTGCGCACTTGCACGGTTGCTTGCCATTTAGCTAGTGGAACATTAATAATGATGAAGAAGATATGATAATTGCTTTAGAGAAGGGATTTGACCAACTAAAAAGGATGAGAGAACAAATCGAGCAACGCCTCCATGGTGATCTAAACGAAGAAGTTTATCAAAATTTAGACATTGTTGAAGATCCTCCTCATGACCCCTCAACAGAAAATATTGAAGATTGGGGATCTTTTCATGATTATTTCAGTGACGATGATCATATTTGTACCCCGGAAACATCTCAAGAAGGAACCATTATAGAGGTTTATAATAAAACTTATGAATAAATTCATGAAGTTTGTAATGTGTATGATGACACTCCTCCATTTTCACCACTTAGGGATGAGGTTTTGGAATGTTTTATTGCTTGTAATATCTTTGAAACCAAAAATTCTAAGGAAGATCATTGTGAACATGAGCAGGTGAGTTATATATAGGAATGTGATACCAGCGATGGAGACGCTCTCGTAACTGACATAGATGGGAATGATGACTATTGGACTTTTATTGAAAATCCAATATATGAGACTTTTGAGAATCTTTTTGAGAAACTCATCTATGACATGTCCAGAGAAGGGAGTGTGGATCTTGAGACTTTGGGGGATCTTGATATGGAAGGTGTATGTTCAAATTTTCCATATGATTATTCAAAGCCATGTCATTCAGAACTGTACACAAGTATCAGTAATGAAGACTTGGAGAAAGAGTACAGTGAAGATCTAGACTGGGTGCAATTAATTGAAGAACAATCTTAGCTTTCATCTTCACATACGAAGGTTCCTTATGATTTGGAGCAGCTTGGGGCTTATACAGAGAATTATCATTTGATCAGCCTTGTTGACCAGTGTGATGGAGTAAGCGATGTGCCTAATCAGATAAATGTGTACATTAGTTCTATCCAATCTTGGATAGAGGACGCTTGTGGGAACACCTATCGATTTGGGAAGCATATTGATAACATTATCCATGCCTATGATTCCCCATCCATCCCGCCCATTATGGATCATCATGCAGGTTTGCATTTCTTAATAAATGTGTCCTTGCTTTGGCTGGTAACCAACAACAAAACAAAAAATTTAAGGATGATAAATTGCTTAGGTGGTTGCATTGGATATTTGATTTTACCTAAGATGTTATTTTATTTTGCGTAGAGTAGGAAAATAAGCTCCTTAAAATGAGCATTTACTTTCTGCATTCCTTTTATGTTTTTGGGTTTCTTTTAGTTTCTAAGAAAGCAACCTATGGTTCATTGGACTCTTTCATAAAACTTGTGTTACCAAGGTTTTCTTGTCAAGTTGAGATGTTTGTATAGATTATAAGAACCAAAGATTATGGAGTTCTCATATCTTCCCCTTCCCTGGAGAACAGATCAAGCACATGTCCCACAGTTGGAGCCAAAATGTTGACCACTTAATCAACTAGGTGGGCAACCATGTACCATGTACCTTGGAGATGAGAAGGAAATACCTAATAAAGTTATTTTTCAAGCGAGGCAGGTTTTCTTATCTTTTCCCCATGAAATTCCCACACCCCTGTGGGGTATTTTGTAATGATATGTCAACATGAAGGTATAGCTTTTGTATATATTAGTTACCTAAGACTTTCATTAGGGAGGTACTTTCATCGAGTTTTTTTTCCTTTGGATAATTAAAATTCATTTTAAGTGATTTTAATTATTTGAGTTTTTCACTCAAAAATACCCTCAAAGTGGTGAAAGGCGTTATATTGATTGAGTCCACAGAGTGACTAGGCTCAGGAATGTTTTATGTATCCATGCTAGACACTATCCAGAGTCTTGTGGAATTTAATTAGGTTTTACATAGGATTTTTATTTTTTGGTGATTAAAAATTGTCCCTCAGCATAAAAAATTTGTAATGTAAAGAGGTTTATGTGGCACCTAATGCCCATAAATAGGGGCATGGGTACTCTAAATCAATGGCATGAGTTCCCCTGCATCCTTGGGCAAAGTTTGAAGTCATTCGGACAAGTTTTGCCAAGTTTTTGGACACAATTGTCAAAGTCAGTGAAGGAAATCTGGAAAATTGGCAAATAATT
This sequence comes from Pseudotsuga menziesii, assembly GCA_001517045.1. NCBI lineage: Eukaryota > Viridiplantae > Streptophyta > Pinopsida > Pinales > Pinaceae > Pseudotsuga > Pseudotsuga menziesii. Next base: position 895,483 of record LPNX010674370.1, on the reverse strand, counting down.
AGCAAGCCAAATTTTGGAAAAGTGCCTGAAGCCACTTAGAAAGTGAAAAAATTGTTTCATAATGACATGATATGTTTCTAAGGTGAAATTAGAGACAAAAAATCCCCCCCCCCCCATGCAAGTGTTTGGGAAAAATGAAGATGCCACCCTAGAGGACGCCCTTTCTCTTTATGGAAATTAAGATAATTAAAAATATGTCATAGTAAGGGGTACCATTTGGTGGTCCCTCCCTTTGGCCCTAGAATGAAAATTAAAAATATTAGAGGGGGGTTTCCCCCCTATTTCTATTTGATTTCTCACCCTAGAGGCGCCCCCAAGAGAAGTGATTCCCCTCTTTGAGTTTTCACTCTCTCATTTTGACAAGTGTCTTGCATGCACTTGGGTTTTCTTCTCACTCATTTCCTATTTAAGAAGGCTTCCCCTCCTCATTTGGATTACACAATCTTGGCTCTTCTTGCTTACTTTTTCTTCTCATGTTGTCATTCTCTCTCATTTTTGGGTCATTTGGCTTTGTTAATCAAAATATTTGGAGGACTATAGTGTCCTACATGATATTGGGTAATTTTCTTTCGTGTTCAACTAGCTACTCGTGTTGGGGAGGCCAATGAAACAATTTCTTTGCTTTGGTAATGTTTATGGTAATTTCTTACCATAGATTTTTGTGATTTTTATTTTGTAGTGAAGAACTTCATATGTTTCTCAGTCAAAGTTTGTGATTTCTTTACTCATCGTATAAATCTCACTCTCCTTTAGTTGTGCAGCAAATATCTTCTAAGTTGCAAGTTATTTGATTTGAAGAGTGGGATTCCTCGGTTGGCTGCCCCATTTTTCAAGTTATTGAAGAGCAAAGGGCATAGTTTTTCTTTCTTAAAATAAATTTCTGAATATTGTTTTTATGGTTTAGTGAATGTTTTAGAACTGATTTAACCATTCATACCCTCAATCTTATTAAAGTTATTTACTTGGTAATTTGTAGATACTTTGTACATATTTTCTCATTAACATTCTAACTTCCCCAAAGTGATCTTAAGCATTTTCTATTGTTTTATGTTTGCTGGTTTTTAGCAGGTTGGTGATAAAGCAAGGAGAAACACTGTCGAATTTCAGCCGTGGAAGGATGCAAAGGCTTCCATAAAGAGAGAGCTTCAAGGCCATCCCCAAGGAACGATGAAAATAACATTTTCGCACCTCTTTGCCATCTTTCTTTCTCGCAGAAATATCAGTCATTGTAACAAGTCCAAGAGAGTCTCTTGGACTTGATTTTTCTATTGCATTTCAAGTTAAATTTAAATTTCCTTATTTGTCATCAATTGCTAGTAATAGAAGTTGGGATTTCCCACCATTGCCTAAGCAATTGTTGATTGGATCGAGGTTAGTTTAGTTATTTTTTATCTTTCTACAATAATTTTTATTTTCCCACACCTTGTAAGTGATTTGGCTTTGTCATCCTTGCAAAATAGTGTTGGTTTGCATTGTATTTTATTTTAATTTTATTTTTCATACACTTTGCAAGTGGGTTGACTAAGCCACCCTTGCAATATCGTGTTGGTTTGTATTCTTCATAGTTGTTAATTTTTCGTTTCAATTAGAGTAAAATCAACCTTGCCCCGAAGAAATCAACCTTTCATCCGAAGACTAAACATACACAGCTCAAGTACCATTTCATAAGATCTGTTCTAGAAAATGAACTGTTATTTAAAAAGATACATACTAGCCAGAGTCCTGCAGACATGTTGACAAAGGTAGTAACCTGAGAGAAATTGAGTTCTTGCTTGATTTTTGTTGACCTTCAAGCATGAAGGTGAAAAGCATGCTCCGGCATCGGAACCAATGTTGTAATCTCACGAATCATAGAGGGTTACCAATAATACACATTAAAATCATACATACATACCAGAGACAAGATACAAGAACACAGATGTGGGATAACATATTATATTATATGAAAAGGGTCCATACAAACACAGAACTGAACTGAGTTCTCATCTGGCTCAACAGCCTAATGTATATGATTTACAAATAGTTACAAATAACTACCTGTCGGTTTGGTCAACTGACACAACCTTATGTGGCCGACCTAATCTCTAATTAGTCGGCTGATCGACTTAGTCGGATTACCGACTAGATCCTCCAACAAGACGTATCCCATCTTAGGTGAACCACGTTATATCTACGTCTCTCTTGTAATATGTTTAATATTTGCATCTTGTTTAATTGTTTAATTGTTATTGCTCTGTAGTCTTGTTTCTCTAACTATTGTTGATTAGCCTAGGGCTAGTTTAGTTTGTTTTTCTCTTTCTACAATAATTTTTATTTTCCCACATCTTGCAAGTGATTTGGTTTTTCCATACTTGTGAAATTGTGTCAGCTTGCATTGTATTTTATTTCAATTTTATTTTTCCCACACCTTGCAAGTGAGTTGGCTAAGCCACCCTGGAAATATCGTGTTGGTTTGTATTCTTCTTAGTTGTTAATTTTTTGTTTCAGTTAGATTAAAATCAATCTTCCCCCAATCTTTGCCCCGTATTCACTCCCCTTGCTGGTTGGTCCGACCCTTGGTGACAAGAAAGGGAGAATATTCAAGTTGGCTAGATTAGTAGGCAATATTGAGGAAATAAGGATGTGTTGTGGAAATAGAGGGGTAGAGGCTGTTGGGAGACTCATGGCACTTAATGTCCTCCTGTTGAGCACCTTGCTTGTTATTGAGACTGATTTGTGGAGTTAGGAGGGAGCCTTGTGCTCTCTTGTTGAGAAACCAACGATTTCTCTGAAATGAGAGATAAGGGTTAGAGGTAGACACATTTTAAGCTTAGTATTTCTTGTACAAGCATTAATCTTGTAAACCAAATAAAACCCATAAAATCAATTAAATATTACAGGGCCACTTGCAAAACATCACAATCTTGTATTTTGTGTACTTTCATAATCATCTTTTATTTGGTTCAATCTCTTGCAAGCACATTTAGTGCACATTGGTCCATTTACTTTAATTATTGTGTATATGTTAAATATGGTCACTTGATTATTGCGGTAAATAAATTTTTTATTGTAATTTATATATTTTGGCAATTTCATTGTATCTTAATATAATTTTGTGACACCATAACCTGAATTAAGTAGAAATTGGTTTGGTGGTAATTGATTATAGTTTTCTTTCAATTGTATTTAGTTCTTATAGAAAGAAGGATTTGCTTGTCATTATATTATTGTGCACTTGCATGGTTGTTTTCCATTTAGTTAGTGGAACATTAATAATTTACAGCTCCTAATTAAACTCTATAAATAAACTTAGTAAGCAGAAACTACCCCCCTTGACCTTTTGGGAGTTGGGGTCTAAACAGAGGAGTTAGGAATTGTGGTGACATTTGGGTTCTAAACTCATAGTTTCCCTCAGGAACACACCAAATGGTTCTTATCTGTAGTGAGGTGTGTTTTAGGCGGCAACATTTTGGCGTTGTTGCCAAGGAGAAGTCTTTTTATTCCTGGAATACTAATTTTTTATTTCCTTTTGTTTTTTCTTTGTTTGATGAGTGTTTAGAGTAGATTTTAAATTTTCATATAAAGACTCCATTGAAGGGATAAAACCTTGTTTCTCATAAAATTGTTGAGATTGATTTTGTGTAGATGAGCCCATTGTTTGATAGCTCTATTCCAATTCAAAATGCATGATTAATGCAGATATGTGCTATTAATAACCATTATGGATGAAGAAGAATCCAGAGCTGAAATTTCAAATGCATACCCCCACATTGGCTTCTCACGCATCCCTAGATTTCCCAACCATGAGCCATGTTTTTCAAATGAGGGAAGTGTTTCGCTTCCATTTTGTTTTGAAACGGTAACTCAGTTGTCTGGCACATCATACTTTTTCTTTCATTTTTGTAAAATGATATCAACATACTTCATCAATATAATAAGATGTGGGTATTTGTTAGTACACCAAGAAATGATGCTTGGATGTGGTATTATAATCCTCTTGATAAAATTATTACATCCCTTAACAATTTCTTGACTATTTTTTTAAGAAGTGACATAATGGTGAAGAAGATATGATAACTGCTTTAGAGAAGGGCTTTGACCAACTCAAAAGGATGAGAGAAAAAATTGAGCAATGCCTCCATGGTGATCTAAAAGAAGAAGTTTATCAAAATTCAGACATTGTTGAAGATCCTCCTCGTGACACCTCAACAAAAAATATTGATATTGGGGATCATTTCATGATTATTTCAGTGATGATGATCACATTTGTACTCGATATCCACCTCAAGAAGGAACCATTATAGAGGTTTATAATGAAACTTATGAAGAAATTCATGAAGTTTGTAATGTGTGTTGGTCTCCTATTATTAGCTGTCCAATACATTATTTTCCAGCATAACACTTATAAAACCATGTGATAAGTTAGTTTTATTAATGTTTATTTGCACATGGGCATGTTTTTTTGAAGACCAACGTGGACAAAGGCTTGGTAAGTGATTTTTGGTTATTTTACATTGTTTTATGCATAAATTGGGTTTTTAAATCTCCATATAAATATCCAGTCAACTGATGGGTCGTTGTTTATTTTGTGCAGGGGTTTCGGCGCTCCAGGGCAGGTTCACGCTAGCTGCATCAGTGATTCGGGGGCTTCGATCCACATTTTGGGTGTCTCTTGAGTTTTCCTCGCCTTCCAGATGCCTCTGCAGATTTTTCAGGTGCTGTTTTACGGGATGCTCTGTGTCTAAGGAGCTGTTACCCTCCATTTTTAGCAGTGTATGGATTTCAAGCAGTCTGGCAATGTCATTCCCGTCCTTGATCAGGACCCTGATTTCGGGCTCGATTCCGAACAATCGGTTGGGAATTGTTCAAAACGGTTCGAAACCCACTTCACAAATGGCCCTATTTACCCCTAATCGCAGCCAGTTTTCAGAATTTCTGAACGAATGTGGAGAAATCCTTTCCGGAACAGACATGGTTTTGCCAGATTTGGTGTTGGCCGTTTTCTGGGTAGTTGCTCCAATCTCTGCATTCTGGGATGGATCCTGTCCATTTGTTCATGTATAAATAAATCATTAAGAAGAGGATGCTCAGGGAGGATTGTAACACTTTATTTCATCAATAAAATCGGCATTTATCTCCTTTAAGGTTTTTGATTTAGAGCTGGAAGGCGTTGAGGGAGGGCCCCCTTCAGCACCAACCATTGGTATTTCGTATTGTGTGTGTTTTGCAATAGCAGGTTAATGTTTCTTTTCCTTTGATAGTGTTCTATAGAATGTTGATGGTTTTATTCATATGCATGTCTGCAGATTCTTAGTCATTTGCAATTGCTTTAGCTTGCTGAATAAATTCAGGAACAGTTTGTATTTAATGCCCTTTCTGGTTTTCAGCGTGGACTGTGTATTAATGGGCATGATTATTATTTAGGGTTATTGTCTTTATAAATTGTGTGGTGGCTTGATCCAAGTTTTGCTTTATGAGAGGTTACAGGTAGACTGAGTTTTTACATTGTTTTTACTGCCAGCCTATAGTGAGACAGCGATAGACTCTTCTTGTTCACTCTTCTTATAGGAGACAGCGATAGACTCTTCCTTTTATTTCCAGCATATAGTGAGATAGCAATAGAAGCTACAGGATTGGGTTAAACTCTCCTTATTCACAGGACTGCAAAATAGATTAAGGAATGGTGTGGGTGTAAATATTCCCTTTGATTTCCAGTATGAAGCGTGGTATTGGCAATTTGGTTAATGAAATCGATTTTAGCTATTGAAGACCCTTTTTGCTGCAGCGTGAGAATAATTGATGAATAGTTCATCCTTTTCACTTTTGAGTTTGGAGAGGAACACTAGTTTATAATATTGCTTTCTTGAAGCAACATCAGCTCTACAGTGTGCATATGCAAACCAGACTTAGCAAATATTTCTCATACAGACTAATACTAATTAATGAGTATTGTTTGAATGGCATTGGTACTTTCCTGTGTGCATTAATGTGCATAAATAAAACAGAGTGTATTTAAATAACAATAACCAGCCAAGCTTCATTATAATAGGCTGTGTGTGCTGACCATTTAAAGTCAAGAGATCACAGGTATTACGCTGGCAATAATTTTTAGAAGTATTAGTGTGGAGTGAAGCATTAGATCTCGTAGGATTATGGTGGAGTTTTCAGGTCAATAGATCATAGTTATTGTGAAACTTATTAGGCTCTTTTATTTGTAGAATAGATTATCAACACTGTAGCTGAGTGTGGATTGTTGAGTGGTTTAAGGGATTGTTGTAGGGTTTGTTTAATTTATCAGTAGATTATTCTTTTGAAGCATTGCTGTAGGTAGGATTTCTCTGAAAGATTGCTGTAGGTGGACTTTCTCTGAAAGATTATAATTGTTTTAAAACTATCTTGCCTGCACATATAGTGTAGCAGCTCAAAGTTTACGATTGCCCGGTTGATAATTAAATTGAGGTTAATTAAGTAATATTAATTTTAACCAACATTTTGGCGCCGTTGCCGGGGAGTTGCTTCAAGGTAAGCCGGTATTTTGCTCATTTTTGAATTTGTTCAGATAGATAGGATCCTTTTACATTATACAACAAGGTGGAGGGGAAACGTTAAGACACAAAGACGACCTCCCTATGGGATTCCCATGGGGTAACAGCCTGCTGCATCCACTTTAGTGGGTTGCCCCAAACCCTTGTTGTTTCCTTCCTGCAAGTGTGTTTGTTTTTTTTGTATGTTTAATTTATTCTGCTGCAAAAGTGTGTTTACTTTTCCTGTAAGGCGTGTTTACTTTCTTGCAATTTAATTTCATGCAAGTGTGTTTTTCTTTTTGCAAGTTTGGGTGTGTTTACTTTTTGCAATTTAATTTTAAGAGTGTTTCATTTTATGCAAGAGCGGCGTGTAGTCTTGATTAGAATCATTTAAAAAAAAGAACATCTAAATCAAATAAAAATAAAAACTTGGGTGCTGTAAGAGCCCTATACATTGAGCCTTGTGCGAAACATGAACAAAAAAACCGACAGAAATGGATGCAGAAGTAACCATCAATTTGGGAAAACTTTCTCAAATCCTAGCTGTAGTTGGGAGTTCCTCTTATCAGGTAGAACACATACTGACAGCAGTTAAGAGTTTATCTACCTCTCCTGACATAACAAATGAACCAAAGTCCCAAGAGCCACAAAAAGACATTCCTTGCCAAATTACAGAGGAAGTTGACAACTTGGGTGTTACATCGGATGGAAAGCAGCTGAAAATTGAGGAGGTATCAGCAAATCCTCTATGTACTTCCGAAATCAATCAATCAGAAGAAGGGGATCTACATGATATGATGAAGGAAGGTGAGTACCAGGACTACTTCGAAAGTTGGTTCCAAGAGGCAACCAGACTACAACACCATTTCCTCCTTCAACACCTTTTGTTGCAGAAGCAAGTAAGTCAGTTGGTTCTCCTTATCCAGGTAATCATTGCAACAACTTTTTCATATGTGGATAAAGGTATATTTTTAATTTTACTTCGCACTTGGTTACATTGGAAGAATTCCTATACTTGAATAGAAACGTTTTCTTTCTTCTTAAGTAGAATAGGAAAATATGTATATAAATAAAAAGAGTTGCATGTTTAGTTAGAAATTAATGCAACTTTGTTGTTTTCTTTCTTTTCAATAAAATGATAAGATTTTTAACCAAAATTTATACCTTCTCTCCAATTCATAATTTCAGAAAATTTATTATGACAGCAGCCCATAGCAAGGAAAAATGCCAGAAGGTAATATGAAATTGTGACTGTTGTTTTTAATAATGGTTCTGTAAACATAAGACCAATTGGTGAACAGGTTGCATTTGTGATAATGGACATTGGTTAAAGGTATATCACAAACCTCTTTTTAAGCAAGAGTTCCTTCATAACATGAATCAACAATCTGGGCTAGAGTTAGTAGGTGAAGGAAGGATTTCTTCATCTCTTACTCTCTCCTAGTAACATTCAATAAAATTGTTTTTGTATATATGTACAGGAATTTGTTTTTGTTTTTATTAGGTTTCTTTTGAAAGGTGCAGATATTCTTTTTAGGCTCAGGATGTTTTGAACACAACAGGGAAGTCTTTTGTTATTTCTATTTTTCAGCCATGATTATTTTTGGCAAGAGACTGTGTTAATTGGGTAATTTCTGGGCTGTACCGGTAATTAGAATGTCTGTATCAGGTAAATGTATGTGTGCTGTCATATTTTTTAGAATTGTTCTGGCTATTCATATGAGTACTTAACCACCAGGCATTGTCTACATTAGTGCTTTAAGCTTCCCAAATGTTTTATGCTTATGAACTTATGGGTTGCTAGGACCATTTGACCTGGTTTCACACTAGATAGAGCGAGGGAATTGTTTTTAGTGACAGCTATGGGCATTAAATTTTTTTTTTTTAAGACAGGCAGTATTTTTGAAAGAGGTATCCAGGGCTGGCAGTTTGGGGGTTATTATCTATTGGTTGTTATAATACTCAATACATATATATACATTGTTGTACAGCCACTTTATGACTTTCACTTTCTACAGTTGCAAAGGTTAGTTGTTCATCTGGGCAAATTTTTACAGGCATGTACAAAGAATACTCTTCCAATTTTGGTACCATCCCACTCCTAGATGGTTTTCAGAGCAGCTCCCCCACTCATCTATGCTTGAGCAAATCATAAACTTTATCTTTAAGGTGAAATTGGGACAAGAGCCTCTGATAGAAAATGGGTGCAAGAGGTTGACCCGCCGGGATACTGAACAAGTCCGCTGGCAGCGGGTACCAACCTGTGGTATAAACAGGCAAACCCATCAGGGTGCTGAACAGGCCTGTTGGCAATGGGGCATCTGCCTGGGGAAGAAGCTTCTTAGATGTTACAGTTACCCCACCGGAGTACTGAACGGGCTTGCTGGCAGTGGGTTCTGACTCTAATATCTCCTTTAACAGCCTCATCTATACTTGTCCGTATGAACGATGTACCTACGTAAAGGTAAAAGAGAGGTCATAAGGGTGGTTAAATAAATTTAATAAACTCCTTGAAAAAGTTAATTGATAGCCAGTTGATAATCATCTCTAGCTGTTCTGCATTTTGGGTTACCTGATTCTTGTAAAAAAGAAAGTTTATGCTTGATATTTTCTAAGTCTTGAACATAGCTGAAGATTTCAGTACAGTTTTTGGCACTACTCAAACTATCCTATGTGAAGCTGGGTCAAAGAGGACCACTATCCCATTAGCTTCTGTTAGCATTCCTTTTGTCTTGTGGCCTATGTCTTGGTGGAAACAGTTCTGTATGAATGGCAAGAATAAATTTTGCATTTACGATTGTTTGAGCATTGTAGTTACATAGGAGTAAGGGTGATTGATTGAAGTTTGCATTCCAATTGTTGTTTTGTATTTTTAATAGAAATTGATTTTATGACATAGTTTGGTTTCTTGTGTGATTAGGGGCAGCAGCAAGCTGGCAATAAGGTAATTATGCCATGAACTGTTTGGGTCAAACAAATTTTAATTCAGTTTATTTGTTATTAACTCACTTGAGTGTGCATATTGGGAAAGTTAATGGTTTAACATCACTGTGTGAGTGCATTTACTTGAATAGCACAGCTGCTGCTCAAGATGCTGGTAATTACTACTATGCTGGTAATTTTTGTTTCTTTTTACCAACCTGAAAGCACTGCTGTATTTTACATTGGCTGAAGTACTGGATTAAATGCTGGATGAAGCGCTGGAATAGAAAAAAATTTGCAAATTGACATGGCAAAGGTAAAGAAATGCTGATAAAGGTAATGCACATGGCATGATTGGGTAAGTCTTAATTGCTATATATTGAGGTTTATGGTTATAATTAAATGCTTTTGCCATTACTAAAAAAATTGATGAGCTATGAACTACCATAATAACTTTGGCATTCATTTAATTGATACATTACAGTTTTCCTTTCATGTTGTTAATTTGGACAATATTTCATCCTTTATTATTGATTGGCAACCTGTAATAAAAATCATAACCTTGTCTTATTGCAATTGGGGTTTTTAAGAGTTGTGAGGTTAGCTGTCCCAATTCAGCTAATTTATGGAGACTCCTTGATAGTTATTTCATGGCTCAATCAATTGTCGGCATTTGATGTTCTTTTCTGATCCCTTGGTGCAAAGATATAAGATATTTGATCCACATGGCTCCTTAGGTGATCTTCAAGCACGTTTTCCGGGAGCATAATTCTCTAGCAGTTGGACTTTCTAAGAAGGCCTGAATTTGGATTTGGGCCATGGTTATTTCTTTGAGTTTTTGGATGGCAAGGCCATTAATGAGGGCTACTTTTGTTCTATTTTAGATGCTGAGTTTCTCAGCTTTGTGCCATCAGCTTTATGTATTTTTCTCATGACTTGTTTTGGATTAAGTCCTTCTGTTAGCAAGTTTTGCTCCTGGAACACTTGATTGTTGATCACCACAGATGTTCATCGGTATATCTGACCTGCTAAATGCGGGAATGATGAGTAAAGTCTGCAAGTTCAGACTTTAATGTTATCAAACTTTACTTTGAGTTTCAAATCTGGTTGTATGAGACTTTCTTGCAGAGGGCCTTGCAAGATCTTTGGGTTGGGGGAGATGTTGGTCTCCTATTATTAGTTGTCCAATACATTATTTTCCAGCATAAAACTTATAAAACCATGTGATAAGTTAGTTTTATTAATGTTTATTTGCACATGGGCATGTTTTTATGAAGACCAACGTGGACAAAGGCTTGGTAAGTGATTTTTGGTTATTTTACATTGTTTTATGCATAAATTGGGTTTTTAAATCTCCATATAAATATCCAGTCAACTGATGGGTCATTGTTTATTTTGTGCAGGGGTTTCGGCGCTCCAGGGCAGGTTCACGCTAGCTGCATCAGTGATTCGGGGGCTTCGATCCACATTTTGGGTGTCTCTTGAGTTTTCCTCGCCTTCCAGATGCCTCTGCAGATTTTTCAGGTGCTGTTTTACGGGATGCTCTGTGTCTAAGGAGTTGTTACCCTCCATTTTTAGCAGTGTATGGATTTCAAGCAGTCTGGCAATGTCATTCCCGTCCTTGATCAGGACCCTGATTTCGGGCTCGATTCCGAACAATTGGTTGGGAATTGTTCAAAACGGTTCAAAACCCACTTCACAAATGGCCCTATTTACCCCTAACCGCAACCAGTTTTCAGAATTTCTGAACGAATGTGGAGAAATCCTTTCCGGAACAGACATGGTTTTGCCAGATTTGGTGTTGGTCGTTTTCTGGGTAGTTGCTCCAATCTCTGCATTCTGGGATGGATCCTGTCCATCTGTTCATGTATAAATAAAGCATTAAGAAGAGGATGCTCAGGGAGGATTGTAACACTTTATTTCATCAATAAAATCGGCATTTATCTCCTTTAAGGTTTTTTATTTAGAGCTGGAAGGCGTTGAGGGAGGGCCCCCTTCAGCACCAACCATTGGTATTTCGCATTGTGTGTGTTTTGCAATAGCAGGTTAATGTTTCTTTTCCTTTGATAGTGTTCTATAGAATGTTGATGGTTTTATTCATATGTATGTCTACAGATTCTTAGTCATTTGCAATTGCTTTAGCTTGCTGAATAAATTCAGGAACAGTTTGTATTTAACGCCCTTTCTGGTTTTCAGCGTGGACTGTGTATTAATGGGCATGATTATTATTTAGGGTTATTGTCTTTATAAATTGTGTGGTGGCTTGATCCAAGTTTTGCTTTATGAGAGGTTACAGGTAGACTGAGTTTTTACATTGTTTTTACTGCCAGCCTATAGTGAGACAACGATAGACTCTTCTTGTTCACTCTTCTTATAGGAGACAGCGATAGACTCTTCCTTTTATTTCCAGCATATAGTGAGATAGCAATAGAAGCTACAGGATTGGGTTAAACTCTCCTTATTCACAGGACTGCAAAACAGATTAAGGAATGGTGTGGGTGTAAATATTCCCTTCGATTTCTAGTATGAAGCGTGGTATTGGCAATTTGGTTAATGAAATCGATTTTAGCTATTGAAGACCCTTTTTGCTGCAGCGTGAGAATAATTGATGAATAGTTCATCCTTTTCACTTTTGAGTTTGGAGAGGAACACTAGTTTATAATATTGCTTTCTTGAAGCAACATCAGCTCTACAGTGTGCATATGCAAACCAGACTTAGCAAATATTCCTCATACAGACTAATACTAATTAATGAGTATTGTTTGAATGGCATTGGTACTTTCCTATGTGCATTAATGTGCATAAATAAAACAGAGTGTATTTAAATAACAATAACCAGCCAAGCTTCATTATAATAGGCTGTGTGTGCTGACCATTTAAAGTCAAGAGATCACAGGTATTACGCTGGCAATAATTTTTAGAAGTATTAGTCTGGAGTGAAGCATTAGATCTCGTAGGATTATGGTGGAGTTTTCAGGTCAATAGATCATAGTTATTGTGAAACTTATTAGGCTCTTTTATTTGTAGAATAGATTATCAACACTGTAGCTGAGTGTGGATTGTTGAGTGGTTTAAGGGATTGCTGTAGGGTTTGTTTAATTTATCAGTAGATTATTCTTTTGAAGCATTGCTGTAGGTAGGATTTCTCTGAAAGATTGTTGTAGGTGGACTTTCTCTGAAAGATTAGAATTGTTTTAAAACTATCTTGCTTGCACATATAGTGTAGCAGCTCAAAGTTTACGATTGCCCGGTTGATAATTAAATTGAGGTTAATTAAGTAATATTAATTTTAACCAACAATGTGTATGATGACACTCCTCCATGTTCACCACTTAGGGATGAAGTTTTGGAATGTTTTACTGCTTTTAATATATTTGAAACCAAAAATTCCAAGGAATATCATTGTGAACATGAGTAGGTTAGTTATATCCAAGAGTATGATACCAACGATGAAGACTCTTTCGTAACTGACATAGATGGGAATCATGACTATTGGACTTTTATTGAAAATCCAATATATGAGACTTTTGCTAATATTTGTTAGAATCCCATATATGATGTGTCCAGAGAAGGGAGTGTGGATATTGAGACTTTGGGGGATCTTGATATGGAAGGTGTATGTTCAAATTTTCCATATGATTATTCAAAGCCATGTCATTCATAATCGTACACAAGTATTAGTAATGAAGACTTGGAAAAAGACTACAACGAAGATCTAGATTGGGTGCAATTAATTGAATAATAGTATCAGCTTTCATCTTCATGTACGAAGGTTCCTTATGATTTGGAGTATATTGGGGCTTATACAAATAATTATCATATGATAAGCCTTGTTGAACAATGCGATGGAATAATTTGTATGCCTCATCAGACAAATGTGTAAATTAGTCCTATCCAATATTGGATAGAAGAAGCCTGTGGAAACACTTGTTGATTTGAGAAGTAGTTTGATAACATTATCCATGCTTATGATTCCCCATCTAGCTCGCCTATTCAGGATCATGACACAGGTCTGCATTTCTTAATAAATGTGTCATTTCTTTGGCTGATAACCAACGACAAGACAAGAAATTTTAAGGTTGATAAAATGCTTAGGTGATTGCATTGGATATTTGATTTTACTAAGATGTTATTTTATTTTGCTTAGAGTAGGAAAATAATCTCTTTAAAATGAGCATCTACTTTTTGCATTTATTTCTATATTTAGGTTTTTTTAAGTTTCTAATAAAGCAACTTATAGTTCATTGGTCTTTTTCATAAAACTTGTGCTACTAAGGTTTTCTTGTCAAGTTGAAATGTTTTTACTAATTATAAGAGCCAGAGATTATAGAGTTCTCAGATCATCTCCTTTCCTTAAAACCAGATTAAGAACATGTCCCATAGTTGGAGCCATAATGTTGACCACCTAATCAACTAGGTGGGAAACCATGTACATGTACCTTCGAGATGAGAAAGAAATACCTAATAAAAAAAATTTCAAGCAAGGCAATTTTTCTTATATTTTCCCCATGAAATTTGTGCACCCCTGCAGGGGATTTTGTAATTATATGTCAGCATGAAGATATAGCTTTTGTATATCTTAGTTATATAGGAGTTTTTCATTAAGGAAGTCCTTTCATCGAGTGTTTTTTCACTTGGATAATTAAAATCTCTTTTAAGTGATTTTAATTATCTGAGTTTTTTACTCAAAAATACTTTCAAAGTGGTGAAAGGAATTCTAATTATCAAGTCCATGGGGTGACTAAGGCCCAATGATGTTCTATGTCTCCATGTTAGACACTATCCAAGTGTTGCAAAATTTCATTAAGTTTTATCTAGGATTTTTTAATTTTTGGTGATTAAAAATTGTCCCCCATTGAAGTAATTTTGAAGTCGAAAATTGGTCTCCAAACAAAAAAAATACTATTAAAATCATTTTTTTAAGAACCAATCACAATCTAGAGAATGGCATCATCTATAATAGTTGAGTTGACATACTTGAGTTAAGGTTGTTTATTTGTCATTTTCTAAAAGGTTGATCAAAAACTATGGTTAACCCTGGTAGTCTACAAGTACTTTACACCTAGAGTAAAGTACTACTGTCTTTTCACATTTTTTCAATAAAATATATTATTATCCCTTCATATATTTTGAAAAAGACAATATATGTCTTTTCACTTACTATGCATGTCTTTACACAATTTTCAATATATGTTATAATTATCCATTTTTTAATGTTAAAAATATCTTTTATTTACACATTTTTATAGTATGAATATATATGATATATTCATCTATTTTTCTTAATCTCAAAAATATCATATAAATATATATTTTTAATTAGACTTTGTTTTATTTTGTTATTTTTAAAAAATATTATTAACTTTTCTAATACTTATAAAATATTTTATTATTAAATTTGTATTAAAAATTTTACAATAAAAAACATTATAAAATAATATATTCATAAAACCCCAATTTAAAAACTAACTTTCAAAAAATAAATTCTAAACAAAATATTATATTAAAATGTAATATGTTATGAAATTATAGTACAATTAATTAAAAACTACAAAACATTACATTATACAAAATATTAAAATCAAAGTTTAAAATATTAAATATTACATTTTTATCATTACATTAAAATGCAATATTTTACAAAATTATATTACAATTAATTAATTAAAAAAAAAAACTCATTCTAAATTATTAAAATCAAATTTTAAAGATTACATTTAAGTATAGAATATATGTCCTAACCTATATTAAAATCAAAATTTTAATTTTTAAAATTCAGAATGTATAATAAATATATTAATAAGAGGTAGGGATGTAGGCCGATTGGCAATTCCATGTTATGTTAAGGCATACAGGATGTTAAGCAAGTCAGGTTCAAGTCTCGACAAAATGTGCGCGAAGCTTGAGCCAATAGTTGGTTGTGCCTAGGGGTTATACTAAAGCCATTGAAATCGACCCCGTATCACGCGAATACAAAATTGACGTCATTGTTGATTCATCTAGCACACACACATATTAAAT
>LPNX010674370.1:758524-879444 GCA_001517045.1 Pseudotsuga menziesii | reverse complement strand
ACATGAATGCATCCAAGTACTACACATTTTTTGGAAATTAAAATTAGTTTTTAGTCACTTCAATATAACATTTATTATTATTTTTGTTTATAGTATGTAACTTGACCATGGTTATCTAAATTGTACATTTAATGTAGTGAAAATGTGACTTGTCAAGTATACCTTCCCCATAAAATGCCTAGTTCATAATATTTTAAATAGGGGTATGGGTACTCAAAATCAACAGAATAAGTCCCCTACACCCGTGGACAAAGTTTGAAGTCATTTGGACAAGTATCGATAAGGTTTTGGACACATTTGTCAAACTTAGTCAAGAAAATTGACAAATAATTAGCAAGCCAAATTTTAGAAAAGTGCCTAAAACTACTTAGAAGGTGAAAAAAATGTTTCTTAATGGCATGATACGTTCCTAAGGTGACATCAGAGACAAAAAGGGGCCCTCCATGCAAGTGTTTGGGAAAAATGAAGATGTCACCCAGGGGGTGCCCTCCCTCTTCATGGAAATTGAGATAATTAAAAATAAGCCAAAGTTAGGGGTCCCACTTAGGTGGTCCCTCCCCTTTGGGCCTAGAATGAAGATTAAAAGTATTAAAGGGGGGTTTCTCATTGTTTCTATTTGATTTATAACCCTAGGAGGTGTCCCCGAGAGAAGTGGTTTCCCCTCTTTGAGTTATCACTCTCTTATTTTAACAAGTGGTTTGCATGCACTTGGGCTCTCTCCTCGCTCGTTTCCTATTTAAGGAGTCTTCCCCTCATTTTGGTTACACAATATTTGGTCTTCTTGCTTACTCTCTCTTCTCATGTTCCCATTATCTCCCATTTTTTAGTCATTTGTAATTTTTAGCCATTTGGCTTTGTTAATCAAAATCTTTGGAGGAATCTAGTGTTCTATGTGATCTTGGGTGATTGTTTTTCATGTTCAAGTAGCTACTCAATTTTGGGAGACCAAGGAAGAAAATTTCTTTGCTTTGGTAATGTTTACGGTAAGTTCTTACCATAGATTTTTGTGAGTATTGTGTTTGTAGTGAAGAACTTCATACGTTTATCGATTGAAATTTGTGATTTCTTTACTTATTATATAAATATCACTCTTCTTTAGTTTTGTATCAAATATCTTATAAGTTGCAGGTTATTCGATTTGAAGAGTGAGATTCCTCGGTTGGATGTCCCATTTTTCAAGTTATTGAAGTGCAAAGGGCATAGTTTTTCTCTCTTAAATAAATTTTTGAATATTGGTTTTATGGTTTGATGAATGTTTTAGAACTGATTTAGCCATTCATACCCTCAATCTTATTAGAGTTATTTACTTGGTAATTTATAGATACTTTGTACATATTTTTTTCACTAACATTCTAACTTCCCCAAAGTGATCTTGGGCATTTTTTATAGTTTTCTAGTTGTTGGTTTTTAGCAGGTTGGTGATAAACTAAGGAGAAACGCAGCCGAATTTTCAGTCATGGAAGGGTGAAAAGGTTTCCATAAATAAATGGTTTTAAGGCCATCACTAAGGAAGGGTGAACATAACATTTTTGAACCTCTTTGTCATATTTCTTTTTTGCAAAAATATCAGTCATTATAACAAGTCCAGAAGAGTCTCTTGGATTTGATTTTTCTATTGCATTTCAAGTTAAATTTAAATTTCCTTGTTTGTCATCCATTGCTAACAATAGAAGTTGGGTTTTCCCACCCTTTCCTAAGCAATTGTTGATTGGATTGGGGTTAGTTTATTTTTTTTTCTCTTTCTACAATAATTTTTATTTTCCCATGCCTTGCAAGTGATTTGACTTTTCCATCCTTGCAAAATTGTGTTGGCTTGCATTGTATTTTATTTTAATTTTATTTTGTCCACACCTTGCAAGTGAGTTGGCTAATATACCCTTGCAATATCGTGTCGGCTTGTATTCTTCATAGTTGTTAATTTTTCATTTCAATTAGAGTAAAATCAATATTGCCCCAATCTTCGCTCTGTATTCACTCCCCTTACCGATTGGTATGACCCTGGGTGACAAGAAAGGGAGAAGATTCGATTTTGCTAGATTAATAGGCACTTTAGCTACTTAGTGCAATATTGAGAAAATAAGGACGTGTTGTGGAGATAGAGAGGTAGAGATTGTTGGGAGAATTGTGGCATTTAGTGTCCTCCTTTTGAGTACCCTACTTGTTCTTGGGACTAATTTGTGAAGCTAGGAGGGACCCTCGTGCTCTGTTGTTGAGCACCCAACAATTTCTCTCAATTGAGGTATAAGGGTTAGAGGTAGACACATTGTTGTCTTAGCATTTCTTGTACAAACATTAATCCCATAAACCAAAGAAAAACCATAAAATCAATTAAAATTTACATGATCACTTGCAAAACATAACAATCTTCTATTTTGTGTACTTTCACAATCATCTTTTATTTGGTTTAATCTCTTGCAAGCACGTTTCATGGACATTGGTCTATTTATTTTAAGTATTTTGTATATGTTAAATATGTTCACTTGATTATTGCAGTAAATAAATGTTTTAGTGTAATTTATATATTTTGGCAATTTCATTGTATCTTTTTATAATTTTGTGACTCCATAGCCCGAATTAAGTAGGCATTGGTTGGGTGGTAATTGATTATCTTTTTCTTGCAATTGTGTTTGGTTTTTGTACAAAGAAATATTTTCTTGTCTTTGTATTAGTGCGCACTTGCATGGTTGTTTTCCATTTAGCTAGTGGAACATTAATAATTTACAACTCCTAATTAAACTCTATAAATAAACTTCGTAAGTAGGGACTACCTTCCTTGACCTTTTGGGAGTTCAGGTCTAAATGGAGGAGTTAGGAATCGAGGTGACATTTGGGTTATAAACTCATAGTTTCCATTAGGAACACACCAAACAGTTGGGAGACTTATCTGTGGTGAGGTGTGTTTTAGGAGGCAACATATGGGTCCCATAGTCTATTGAAATTTCTTTTAATTTGCATTTATATGAAGAGTACAAAGTTATAAAAATGGTATATCCACTTCATTTACAGTATAGTTATTGATCATTTACTTACCTAATTATAAACGAGAGACGAACTTATTTCATGCTGATCAAAATTATCGAAGAACAAATTCAACCATGTACTTGACGAGATGCTCATAAATAAATATTGGGGATAATCCAACTAAGGTTTGACAACTTCATTATGCTGGTAGTAAGAATAATCCAAGGCAAAGTGGGGGTGACTCGTATCTGACAAATTCCCTTTTAGTTCCACCTACACATCCTGAGCGAGTCTTGTTAGGAGTAAGCATTATCAACACATATCTAGCTCACAGGTGCTTGTACTTGACTAGCATATGAAGTAATGCAATGTAGACTTCTAAGAATCATTAGTGTAGGTTTCTTGGCAATGCACTACCCTTTTGTTCATTAAAATTCATCTCCTCATTCTAATCTCGTCTTCTTTCAGTAAATATTTCTATGGTTGTAATCCAGTGACATTTCACATTTTCAACGCATTTGAGCTGATAAGTATTCCTTCGTAGTGGAATATATAAAGTGGAAGTAATGGTCACAATCCATTTTCCTTTCTATTTCCTTAAACTAGGAATCCAAAATAAATGACTCCACTCCAAATCTCAGACAATCCATTAATTCTCTTGCTCTCTCCACCATTGGTTCATTTTTTCCTTTAATAGGGCACTCTTCAAAGTTCAGTGACATTGTTAGTTTTTCCTACTCACCATTGACCTCGACCAAATGATTTGGTGAGAAATTTAAAGATGGGTCCCTTCACCCTCCTTGAATGTGGAATCCATCTCCGACGGATATTGAACCCATGAGATGCAATGAGCCTCCATGTCAAATATGCTTTGAAATACCGTTTACTCAAACTTCAACTCTACAAATTTATAGTTAATTTCCATGACTCCGCAGATTGGAATTCCTTAAGTTGGTCCATCTTTTCACCCATAGTTACCATATACGTGTATAGATATGCATAGGGATATGATACATATAGAAGATATACATATTTGGAAAAAACAAATACAACCTAAGTAGTGGAATATAATGCAAATTCTTATTTGAACAAAGAAAAAGATTGTGCTACAATGGAATACTATACAAATAGGATATGACACAATTAAAATACAACTAAAATGCATTGAAATATAGATAAATACAAATGAAATACCATTGAGATATGGCCAACAATTTATTGAAGTATATTACAAATATACAAATAAATATGCCCATGTTCATATTTAGGCCATAGTTGTGTATTTGAAGACCAAATATATTGATATATTGTAACTATGTTTCACCTACACTATAAATATATTAAGAAAATTAATTACACTTCACACATTGACGAGTGTAAATGAGAGTCAAGGATCACTTCTAAGAAAATTGAACAATGGTTGGCCACATATATTGCAACAACAACAACATTATGGAACACTTTCCCTTCTCATGGTCTGAGACAAACATTCCTTTAAAGAATTAGCCTTTTAGTCTCAATCAACACTCGACAATATAAGGAGAAATACAATCTTGGAATTAGGAACATTAGCTAAGAGATGGAGGTAGCAATTAATATAATGAAATTACAAAAAAATAGTTTAAGTATAGATGGTGGAGAATCCTAATGGACCTTTAGAACATCAACTAGGTGAGATACGCTCTGACATTGAAACATGTGCTTCATAAGTATAAATAACAAGTGGATTTCACTTTGCCTAATCCCATAGGTGGGATACACCAAATAAAATCAATAATTAGAGATCTATCCCCCTTATGTATAAGTTCATAGACAAGGTGTTAGATAATAGGGTCTCAATATTCATGGACAATATGACTCTTAGAAACCAAACAACATTTATAGAATGGAAGAACATTTATAGGTTAGCATAATACAAAATCAAATTGGTGATTTTTGACAAAGTTGACTACAAGAAGTTTTCTGATATGTTTGCATGGAAATTTTTAGGAGGGTTCTTTTAGTTAAAAAAACTATAGACATAAGTTTTAGTTTATATGTTTAATGAGCAAACAAATGTAGATATTCTCATTAATTCATTTTTCAAACTCAATATATGTATGGAAATGGTGTATTTAGTCCGTGTTACTTTTCATATTAAAAATAGATGCCTTCTTCAAACTAATAAATTGGTTTAGTAGCTTGGATATGTTGAGAGTTGCCAAAGTAATAATAATATTAATTTGTACCCACCTTTTGTGAACTTTTGTTTAGAGAACTAGTGATTTCCAAGAAGTTTTGATTTTGAGGCAAGATTTGTTTATCTCATGTAAATCCTTAGGAGGAGAAATAAACTTTTCAAATACAGGGTATCATTTTCTCATATAGATCGTAAAGTAGAAAGAAGTATTTTAAATTCACTTAGTGTGAATGTGTTAGATGAAGGATGAATAATTGACTATCTAGAAAATCCCCTCTCAAGGAGGCCTAATACAAAAAGGACTTATGAAACCCTTTCCAAATAAGGTTAAGAAAAGGCTATCAGCATAGTTCTATTGTACGAAAAGTACTAGGATGAATAGCTATCCTCAAATCAACCATTTTGCTTCTCCTAATATATGTTTTCTTTAGTCTCTAAAATGGACTTGAAGAAGTTGGTATAAATATGATGTTATACTTGTGGTTATTTAAGAAATATTAAAAGGGAGTCTATAAACAAGGGACCCCACCCATCCTTACATAAAGGCGGAGTGGGGAAAACTTGACCATCCTAGTTGAATTTTGGAAATGTTTTCATTTCACTTCATTAATCCTCCATACTATAAATATGTTACACAAGATTTAGTGTGTGGTTGAATCTCAATCAAGTTGTAACATATACACATATATGTCCCTCCAATGGTCAATATTCTATGCAATGTGTCAAGAAAGGATGTAAATCTAGTTGATATACCAAGGCTTCTACTCTTCTCCAACAATAGGAAATATGCATAAGGAAAGACCCCCACTAGATTTTTCTATTGATGCTTTTAATTTGACCAAGACATAAATTAATAGAGGTATACTTGAGGAGATCTACAAGGTCTACATGAAGGCAAAAAACATAGATTCGAGAGAGCATCCTTTTGTTAGGAGGTGAAATCAATATATAGATCTTTGATATTTTCCTAGAGAGTTGTACACAATTAAGCCCATGTACGAATTGTATGCACCGGGGTGGTCGAGGGGAGGGTTGGCTAGGTTCCCATTTCTTGGGTATGTGGGGGCAAAGCCCCCAAGGAGAAAATTTATAGTACCTTCTAGTGTATTTTGGTTCCTTTTGGAACACTCTTATGTATTGAATAAAAGGGAATGGCCCTAGCATTTTTACAAGAAAGCATTGTAAGTTCTTTGTCGAGTAATAATAAAATTCAAAGTTGTCATTTCCCCATGGTTTTACTTGTGCATAGCAAGTATTCCATATAAATATCATTTTCTATTGTTATGGTTGTTTGCTTATGTTCTTATCTTTTTCTAACACTTGGTATTAGAGATGTGTTCTCAGAAAACTCTTTGGATTAGTGGTTTTCTAGAGTGGGAGCTGCAACAATGATAGGAGGTGTTGTCGCCTAATACACACCTCCAAACATGGAGAAGTCTCCAACCCACTCGGTGTGTCCTTGGGGGCAAGCTACGAGTCGAGGACCCACTATAACCACGACTCTCAACTCCTTTGTTTAGGCTCAACTACGAAAGAACTAACGAAGGAAGACCCTATTTACTAATATTTAAATATTTTATTAGGATTAATTTCAGAGTTAAATTATTATTTAAATGTCTAAGGATAAATGACAAGCAATCATGCAATATGCAACAAATATTAATGTCTGTCAAACCTTACGAAAAATATGCAAACCAAAGAATGAAATATTAGTTGCTTACAATTACAGTGCCTTATCTAGTGGGCTAGTGAGTCACAACAAATGAAAATAAATTACACAAAACACATAAAAGAATTGAATTAACTTACTTCCAAACTTTTAAACATTCAAGGGGTTGTCATTATAAAGATAAATAAAATAGATTGCTTGTAAAAATAAGTTGACTTGAAATTAAATGAACTTTCAATCTTAAAACAACTTGCTTGGAAGGGACAAGAACTTGAATAAAAATGCTTGAAAAGTAAAAGTGAAATGAAAAGTGATCAAAATGTTTTCCAAGTGGTCCTATAAATTTAATTAATTTTATGTCTCACTTTGGCTTAGGGAATTAGTGTTTTAGACAAAAAAAGTAAAATCTACCTAATGTGACTACCTCTAACCCTTATTCTTCATTGAGAGACACTGTTGGGTGATCAAGAAGAGAACACAAGGTTCCCTTCTAGCTCCAAAAATCAGTTCCAAAGACTAGTAGGGTGCTCAACAGGAGGATACAAAGTGCCACAAGTCTCCCTTCAGCCTCTACCCCTCTAGCTCCACAACTAATCATTATTTTCTCAATTTCAAAAGGAACTGTTAAAGTGCCTATTTAAACTAGTTGACTCAAAATTTGGCCATTTCTTTTCACCGAGGGGATGAATCGACAAGGGGAGGGAATACAGGGCAAAAGTGGGGCAAGGTTTTGTTATCACAAATATTGTAGTTGACCCTTGAGGTGATCCTATTAAGGATGGTAGAGGGAAGGAAACCAAAGTTGTGGCCTACGAAAACTAAGGTCTATGAAAAGAGACAGACGTCACACCGGGCAAACTTATCGCCACTTTAGACTAGTCAAATAACCAAGCCAGGGGGTGTCTCTATAACCAAGATAAACCTATAAATGAGGAAAGAAAGTGGATAACCCAAGGTATCTTGATTAAGTCTCTTAGTATGATATTTAATTAGAGTTTTAAACGATTACTATGAGGAAATGAGTGTCAATCAAAAAGGCCCCAATTTTACCCTATTGTTTAATTCAAGAAAATCAAATCTATGGATAAATGGTGAAATTGGGTGAAATTAGACTCTCAGATTAATTTCTAGGCGTTAGATAAGACAATTAGAAGTGAAACTAGCAATACTCAGTTTGTCGATTGAAAGATAGCCACTTCCCTCAAGGAGGATGTCCTTACCCTAAGGATAGACCAGTGCTTTGATTGGGAAAATGGAGTCTGATGGTCATGAAAATATAGATCTAGGGGTTTAAAATTATTTCCAAATTGGGTCTAAAATCTTATTAACCGCCACAAACTAGATCCTACAAATCTAAAAGTTGAGGGTTTTAAAATTAGGGTTTTAATTGTTTTATTTCGCTGGGTGGATTGGAAATTAAAACTAGAGAAAACTAAAAGCAAAATGTACCTACGACTTGGCGAATTCCAATATTTTGAAACTATTCTGATATGAAATAATTCCCAATTGGTGAAGATCAGGTGAAGATCCAAGATTTATCCAAATCACTCCAAGTGACCAAGATGCCCCTCTCTCCTGCACAACAAACACCCGAAATCAATTTGTTGAACAAGAAATAAATACGATGATATAAAAGAGCATATCAATTGACAAAATGTACAATAGAAAAATCCCTGTTAAAACCAAGAATAAGAAGGGGAAGCCACGTCTTCAACAATGTTCCCCTCTCTCCAAATTGCTACCCTGCTAGAAAATCACAACGAATGCATGCCAAGATATTAACCAAGAAATTCTCCAAGAGTTTAAAGTGTAAGATATTGCAATCACAAATCAAGAACATTCCACACAAGAGACCCAAGAATTTTTGCAAAAAAAAATTCTCTATTTCAAAATCTTAGAGCCAAATTCCCAAATGGGATACAATGAAGGGATCACAACTCTTAAATAGATTGAGACCGTGTCCACATTCTAACCAATATCCCAAAAAACCATCCAACGGTTGGTATTAAAATATCATCAACGATGGAGATTACATTTTCATCTTTTACATGGATCAAGTACATGGATCAATACAAAAGGGGGATGCACTTTTCCCAATGTCATCTTAGTGAGGCGTAATACATCATAGTGCTAGGATATAACAATAAAACACATGGAAGGGAGCACCTTAGGGACATAAATCATGCCAAGCCCCACATAATATCTTAACATAAGATAATACATGATAATACATCAATGATCAAGATGAGTGCCCCTTGGGGAACTTTCTCCCTATAGAAGTCAATAAAATAATGTGGACCCCTGAACTGAGTGTAACTAGTGCAAGATGATCTAGAGAGCCATAATACATAATCAAAAATCATTCCCAATCCATTTCTCTGATGCCACTAGCCAAATCGATTTCCTAAAGCAATTCCATATTCCATTTGTATGTCAGTACAACCTCCATAAATAATAAAAATCCTCATATCTCTCTACAGGCTGAAAATTGGGACAAATTGACTACATAGATGAATTAAGAGACATGGTATAATGGTACTGGTGACTACTCATATCCTCTGCATCATTGTAGTGCCTAGGGAGCGCCATTCTCTAAAGTATCCTGAAACAATAATAAAGTGATAATAATCACTAAACCTAAAAATTGTGGCCAAAACCTGAAAACTGAGACTGCAGTAGTATTGTTAGGATTTCAGGAGTAAATATAGCCAATGTTGATTTTTGTAGTCACTTCCTCGGGAACAATGTTTGACTTTGTCAACTAGGTTGACATAGTCAAAATACTCAAATTGAAGGTGAGATAATAATTTGAGATGATCATGCATGCATTCAAGGTAAGAGTTTCTCCAGGATGTATATTAATACCCAACTTAAAACACACTAATCATAATCATGGTGACAACAACAACAATTATAATAAGTATCTAGAGTATACATGTGTCCTTGAATGACCTTTGAATCTTCTATAAATCCCCTTGCATATGCCATACTTACAAAGTTTAACTCATTTGCTAATGTTGTGTGAGGGTGGAAAAACAAGGTTTAAGATAAAGGGTGATGACTTCATGTTGACCTTGACCATGTGATATCTCTGAGTGATAACAAATACACACAACCATAGAGACACATGCATGACAAAGAACAATAGGGAATGGTGGTGTCTCACAAATGGATAAAGTACTTGGGCTTGTTTCCTTTAGACTCTAACAAGTATCCATTTTACAAGATTTAACAATTTATAAATATTTAACTTTAAGGCATTTAACAATTGAAAATATACTAGTCAGCCTCCAAAGGCATGTGCCCTGGATAGCCTTTTGGGCTCCATATAATGACTTGGCCTAGCTCCGCTGCCAGTGAGTGTCCATAGCCCCGACGGGTTTTCCACCCTATTTCCCTGTAGGGGGGAATGGTATTACATCAAACAAGGGATGAGTGCTCATCCTATGGCCATTTATTAGTTTTATAACAATTATTGATTTAGGCAGTTGTACTTAAACGCACTACTAATCATAGCTTTCCTTTTGCATAATTTATATTTAGCATTTATTCATTTGGATGCATTAGTTTCTGTAGACACTTTCATTAGGAGTACTTGGTTCAAGGACCAAAGGAAAACCATTCGGTGACACTGGACGCACATCCCTTCCATAGTGAATCTACAAACAGAAGGCAAGGAACCATGCCACATAATTCAGAACCAGAGACACAAAGAAAACATGGGATCCATCATGCATTGGGGTTAAAGTGGGGAAAGGCTCTTCAATCTCACATATCTCAATCATATTTCAAGGGGTAAGATAATATGGATGAGACTGGATGTGCAGAGGAAAGTGATAAGGTGGAACCAACATATCAAGATATTTATGACCATTAACTTGTATGTGGAAATTTGAATGATTAAACTAATTAAAAGGCTTTAAATGGCAAAATTAAATAGCATAATTGAAGCACATAAACACATAAAAAAGATGAAAAACCATGAAATTTGTAGAAAATGGATGATAACAGAGTTCGTCCCTAATGGACTACGTCTCCGGGTCCAGCTCCAATGAGGACCAATCGTATTAGTCTTGAAAATGATTGAACAGGTACAAATGTGTTCTTTACAACTGCTACAAAGAGACTTAGGCTTCAACAATGAAGTCCTCCCACTCCCCAAAATCTCCTAAGAGTGGCTAAATATCATCTTACAAAATGAGCAAAGCTTACAAATCCTTCAAAGGCACTTTGGCATCATATCACCAAAAACTTTAATGAATTTTCCAATGCCTTCCCATGGCAAATTACATTGTTTATATAGCCCAAAAATCTATATCCACTTCCAAATACAAAGGGATTTACAAATATTTCGATCCCAAATTTAATGGGATAAAGATCCATTTAAAAATGGAGAAAATATGGGCAAATCTCCATAATTATACATTTTTTTGTTTAAACATAATAAACAAACTCCAAAAAAATATAACATATATGGTTAAAAAAACCTATATTAATGCGACTTTGGTTAAATTTTGGTGAAAAATGGAGTGCGCGCTCCAAATTCTAACTTAAAAGTAAAATATTGCATATCCCATTACAAAAGGAGCCTTCGGCGCAATGGTTATAGTGATTTTCAAAGGGGGAGGAGGTCACAGGTTCCGACCCCAGACTTCTCCCCATATCATGATTTTGTTTGGCATGAAATGTGGTTCAATGTTGGAGTTCGTTGGTGGGTCGGCAGTAGTGTTCATGTGGGGGCATGAAATGTGGTTCAATGTTGGAGTTCGTTGGTGGGCCGGCAGTAGTGTTCATGTGGGATAGCAAATGGCAATAGTGGTCATGTGGGATAGCAAATGGAATAACAAATGTGGGGGCCTCCCTTTTTCAAAATCGAACACAATTAAACTTTAAATACAATTCAAGGTCTATAAAGGTAAGAAACAAATGGCGAACACAATTAAACTTTAAATACAATTCAAGGTCTATAAGGGTAAGAAACAAATGGCGGAGGGGTAAGAAACAAATGGCGGAGGCGATGGCTAGGTGGATTTGGTGGAGGCTTAGGAGGAGAGGAGGTTTGATCCTCCACGTGGCCTCTTGTAAAGATGCCATGTCACCATTATGTTGATTGTACCTTCCAACTGTACATGTCATGTGGCGCTCTGTGGTGGTTCCATGTCAGCGTTGTGCATGCCAGATGTCACCCTTGCAGTGGTGCCACATGGCACCCTTTTTTCCAAATTTATATGTTTTGTTGAAAGTTTAGAATTGAATAACTTTCATGTCCAGAGTCTTTTTTGCACAGAATGAATGTCACCAGAAATATATCGTCGAGCTCTATGCAGCTATAAGATTTTGTTTTCAATTTGAAGACTTCAAGTATGGGGAGTGAGAGGACTTCAAGATATTCATTTTTCTATCCTTAGAACTGACATGATCTTTAGAAGTAGAAGCACATGAAGAACCAATGTTAGAATCATCACCAACAATATCTTTACCTTTCACACCTGCGATTTTTATCTTTGTTTCGTTCTCATAATCTGATCCAAGGTACTCAACGATAACCATGGCCTTTTGCTTCTCTTTCCAATCCTTAAACCACTTCGGTTTCAATTATGGATGAAGTACCCAACACTTTGTTTCTTTGTGCCCTTTATTTTGACAATGTGAGCATGTAAGTCTGTCATCACCTTTCATCACTGTAGTTGTATGCTTACCTTTCCCTTTTACCCTTCCTTCTTTTGACTAGTTGGATTCAAGTGAAAAAAAATCATGGACACTCTTCTCTTTGGATTCAGTGTGCATAGATTGCACACATACCTCGTTAAGGTTTAATAGGATTAAACATAAGTATTGTATGACTTAAATAACTATGTAATCCTCTAATAAACTTGAGAAGAGTTTCTTGAGTGTAAAGAGTTATACCCAAAATCAAATCTCTCTTTCTGAATTCTTGAGTGTATTCTTGTACATTCTAACCTTTACCTTGCCTTAAGTTTTTCCAATCCATCATGGCTTGTTGTATATAGCCTAATCAATAGAATTTCTTCTTTAATGCAACAGTAAATTCTTACCAGGAAGAAATAATTTTACATTTTGTAAGGAGGTCTTCTTGTGTCTTACTCTCCCGCTACATGAGTGTGATACCTCCAAGATGGAAAGTAGCCAACTGGATCTTTGCACTATCATATCCAAGCTTATTGATCTTGCAATACACCCCAATCTTCCTGATCCATTCATCTAGCTTTTTTGTGTTAAGTCCACCATTATATGTAGGAAAATCAAACTTAATATCAAGTTTTAAATAAGGTAAATCAGACTTAGCCTTCTCAGGTTGTTTCTTTGGATTTGAAGAAGCAGTACTGGAGTTTTTAGAAGAGGAAAAAGAAGATGGAGAAGAAGGCTCAGAATGGTCTTCTCTTTTTCCCAAAGCATTATCCTCTACTTTCTCCTTCTTCATTTTTTTCTTTGTCAATCTCTCTTGATAATGTGCAAACATTTTTTCTACTATGTCTGCCATTTGATAGAAATCCTTGCGGAAGGCCTTTTCATCTTCTTCTCGATATTCTTCATTTGCCATTTTCTTTCTTCGATGTGCAATTCCAATATCTAAATTAAATGCTTCAAGAAGACCTTCACCATGCTTTAGCTTAATCCTTGTTAACATTCACAAACTCACAATGCAATTGTTAAGTTGATCTGATACCAAACTTGATCCGAAAATGACAGGATCTTTATAACCATTAAATTGCATGTGGAAATTTGAATGATTAAACTCATTAAAAGGCTTTAAATGGAAAAATTAAAGAGCATAATTAAAGCACATAAAAAATATGCAAACCATGAAATTTATAGACAACAGATGATAACAGAATTCATCCCTCATGGACTGCCTCTCTTGGTCCAACTCCAATGAGAACCGATCTTATTACTCTTCAAAACGCTTGAACAAGTACAATTGCCTTCTTCAAAACTGCTACAAAGAGACTTAGGCTTAAACAATGAAGTCCTCTAACTCTCCAAAATCTCCCTAGAGTGGCTAAAAAACCTCTTACAAAATGAGCAAAGCTTACAAAGCCTTCAAAGGAACTTTGGCATCATATCATCAAAAAATTCAATGCATTTTCCAATGCCTTCCCATAGCAAATTACATTGTTTATATAGCCCAAAAATCCATACCCCACTTCCAAATACAAGGGATTTACAAATATTTGATCCCAAATTTAATGGGTTAAAGATTTATTTGAAATGAAGAAAATATGGGAAAATCTCCATAATTATACATTTTTTTGTTTGAAAATAATAAACAAAATCTAAAAAATATAACATATATAGTAAAAAAAAAGCATATATTAATGTGACTTTGTTTAAATTTTGGTAAAAAATAGAGCATGTGCTCCAAATTCTAACTTAAAAATAAAATATTGCATATCCCATAACAAAAGGAGCCTTTGGCGCAATAGTTAGAGCGCTTGGAAAAGGGGGAGGAGGTCATGGGTTCAAACATGCGGACCTCTCCCAATAACAGGATTTTGTTTGGAATTAAATGTGGTTCGTTGTTGGGGTTTGTTGGTGGACCGATGGTGGTGGTCATGTGCCATAGAAAATGGAATAACAAATGGGGTCGAGATCTAGGCCTTCGGCCCTAAACTCTAAATAAAAGTCTCTTTTTTAAAATAGAACATAGTTAAACTTTAAATAAAAGTCAAAATCTATAGGAGTAAGAAACAAATGGTAAAGGCTCTCCCAATAACAGGATTTTGTTTGGAATTAAATGTGGTTCGTTGTTGGGGTTTGTTGGTGGACCGATGGTGGTGGTCATGTGCCATAGAAAATGGAATAACAAATGGGGCCGAGGGCTAGGCCTTTGGCCCTAAACTTTAAATAAAAGTCTCTCTTTTAAAATAGAACATAGTTAAACTTTAAATAAAAGTCAAAATCTATAGGAGTAAGAAACAAATGGTAAAGGAGATAGGTAGATTTGGTGTAGGCTTAGACAGAGAGGAGGTTGAGGGTTCAATCCTCCCATACTCCAATTATTTTGGTAAACTATCTAACTAACTTCCAACAAGGATTCCATGTGGCATGCCTTGATTGGTCCACTTCAACCTTTCATGTCACCTCCACGTGGCCTCCTGTAGAGCTGCCACATCACCACTCTGCTAATTGTACCTTCCAACTGTACATGTCACATGGAACTCTATGGTGGTTCCATGTCATCCTTGTACAAGGCTCGTGTCACGTTTGCAATGGTGCCACATGGAACCCCTTTTTCTCCAAATTTACCTATTTTGCTGAAATTTCAAAATTGAATAACTATCACGTTCGGAGTCCCTTTTGCACGAAACAAACGTCACCAGAAATATCTCCCTGATATCTATGCAGCTACAAGATTCTGTTTGCAATTTGAATACTTTACTTTTGATCAATCTCGAATATTCTCCTGGATCAATAGAACCGATGGGTTTGCCACCCTATTTCCCTATAAGAGAAAATGGCCATACATCAAACAAGGGATGAGTGCTCATCCTATGGCCATTTACTAGTTTTATAACAATTATTGATTTAGGCATTAGTACTTAAAATCACTACTAATCATAGCTTTCCTTTTGCATCATTTAGATTTTGCATTTATGCATTCCGATGCATCAATTTCTAGAGACACTTTTGTTAGGAGTACTTGATTCAAGGACTAAAGGAAAACCATCCAGTGACACTGGGCACACATCCCTTCCATACTGAATCTACAAACAAAAGGCAAGAAACCATGCCACATAACTCAGAACCAGAGACACAAATCAAACATGGGGTCCATCATGCATAGGGGTCAAAGTGGGAAAAGGCTCTTCAATATCACAAATCTGAGTCATAATTCAAGGGGTAAGATAATATGGATGAGACTAAATGCGTGGAGGAAAGTGATAAGGTGGAACCATCATATCAAGATAGACTATGTTTGTGCAAAGCATGGCATAAACAATGGCCTTACATATTAGATTCTCCAACCATTCACAACATAACTTAAGAATCAAGAGACATATTTAGTAAGCATAGGTCACAATGATCATAATAGCATATTAATTCAAAGGTGTTAATATAAATCAAAGAGAAAACTAAAACCAAGAAGAAATATACCTGATTTCGCCATATATGTCTCTACCTAAAGTGCCAATCTATCAAATGTGTACCATCTTTGTTGCTTTGCTCGAATGGACTATGTCACCACCAATGTCATCTCAATGGACTAGGATATCTCACTCTTGGCAAGGGAATGCTCTACATCTAGTGCTGAAACAAGTCTCTAACTATGGCTTATACCGATAAAATGATCCATGTTGTATCCACATCTATCTATCTGGCTCGAAAAATAAAGAAAACATTAATATGTTGCATCATAGTAGCCCAACTACAATGTATGTGATAAGAGGTTTATTACTTCACAAAGAATGAAGATTGTTACTCAAAATTAAACTAAACTAGCCAGCACAATTTTGCAAGAGGACAAAGCCACTTCACATGCAAGGTGTGGAAAAAAATTATTGCAATGAAATAATTGAAATGTAAAAAATCCTCACAAACCCCTTCCAAGAGGAAGAGATGGGGAAAAGCAAATGTAACAAATGTTAAAAAAAATGAATTGAATTCTAGCCCATCCTCGCTTGCAATGCAAGCGTGGATAAACCCAAATTCTATTGCAAGCAATGGATGGCAGCAAATAGTAAATTAAAAAATGAAATAAATGGTCAATCTAGCCACACAATCCTCTTCCAAAAGGAATATATGGGGAAAAACAAGAGAACTGAAATTTTGAAAATTAAACTAAATATCAAACTCCTAGCCCCTCTTCACTTGCAATGCAAGGGTGGGTAAACCCAACTACCTTTTCATGCAATGAATTGCTGAAAATTGAAAGTAAATACAACTTTGTTTGAAATTTAAAAATGGAACTAGGCACAAGAGAATCTCTTGGCCTTTACAAAGAGAGAATAAATTCAGCAAAGAATTAGAGAATATGGAATTAGAAAGAGTTTGGTTTTGGCCCCTTTGGGAAAGAGGCTTGAAAGTGGTTTTGATTAGAAAATTTCTGCCCTTTTTTCTAGCCAAATTTTGGGAAAACCTCCCCTTGTAATGTGAAAAACCTACACCAAATAGCAAGCAAATAATCTACAAAAAAGCTAGATGTTAGTTTTAAAACACTTAAAACGTTTGCATGTAAAAATATGCAACTTATGGATAAAAAATCAGCAATAAATAATGCTAGAAATGAGTGTTAAGAGAGCAATAAATCTCAAATTTGCAACAGAAATAAAGTTAGAAAATAAAAAATGGAGTTGGGTTTTTATTTGGTGTTGCAAAAATGGGGTATCCCACATGAGAATCCCACTCTCCAAGCCTTTGTAACCTGCAACAAAATCTATCTTCTCAAATCCAAATGGGGGTGAGAAATCTAAACAAATAAGTGAGAAATTACTAACTCAAACTAGAAACTCATGAACTTCCCACATTCTAAGTAGACAATTCACATAACATGTAATAGAAATATCATAATATTATTCCCAAACAAACTAATTTGCTTGAGATCCACAAATGCTTTGAAAAACTTGAAATACACAATGATACCTCACACAAGATCCAAGAACACTAATCCCCTCCAAAGATTTCTTCTCATTAGCAAAATAACAATGGTTGGAAATTACAAAAGTTTGCTCCTTTTTGAGAAAAATGAGACCAAGTGAGAAAAATAGCATGAGATATTGAGAGATATTGAGAGATATTGAGGGAGTAGAAAATTTGTAACCCAAATGAGGAGTAGAGGCCTTCTTTTAAAGGAAAAGAGAGGGAGAGAGGCCCCTTGCATGTGTGTCATTTGGCAATAATGCAAAGACCAAGTGGGCTTCCCTTGTGAGAGAGAACAATCCATGGGAGAAAAGAGAATGAGGAAAAACCTCATTTCCATTCCCCATAGTCCCACATATATGTCAAAGGGAGTGGACACCCTCATTTGGAAGGTGGGACCCCCTCTTTTGGCCCCCTCTACTTGCCCACACATTCTCCATGAAGAAGTGTGCTCCCATGAGAGATAAAAAAGCACCCCCTTATGAAAAAAAGCACCCCCTTATGAAAGAAAGGTAAAATGGGGCAAATGAGGGTGCTAGGAGTCCCTTTTATCTTTCCTTTGTTCCCCCTAGGATTAAACACAAAAACTTCCCTAAAAAACATTTGATTTTTCACTTAGGCAATTTTCATCATTTTTAATTAAATCAATTTTTTCTGCTCAAAATTGACCGACTTAGGAAACTTAACCATAACTCTATCAAAACTTAATGACTAGACTCAAAACTTGGTCCAAGGGTGTAGGGGATCTTATTCCATTTTATTTGAGTACACATACCCTTATACGACATGACTAAGGACCACTTTTCTCTCTTTTACATTACGACACTTTATGCTGAGGGACATTTTTTAATTACAAAACATTAAAAAAAACTAGGTAAAACTTGATGAAATTCTGCAAGAATATGGATAATGTTTAGCATATTAATATACAACACTCCTATACCCTAATCAGCCCATGAGATCGATCATTAGAACGCCTTTCACCACTTTGGAGGAAATTTGAGTGAAAAACTTAAATAATTAAAATTGCTAAAGAGAAAAGTTAATTATCCAAGGAAAAAAAACTTGATGAAAGGACTTCCCCAATGATAAATTCCTTGGTAACTAATTTTTATAAATATAACCATCATGCTAACATATCCTTACAAAATCCCCCGAAAGGGTGCGAAAATTTCATGAAGAAGAAGAAGAGAAGAAAAGGTCAAAATTGCCTTGTTGAGTCTTTTGGAGCTTGAAAATTTTGTAAGGTACACTTCATCCATATTCATGGTACATGGTACATGGTTTCCCACCTAATTGGATAGGTGAACAACATCTACATCCAAATGCGGGATGTATGCTCGATTTGGTCTTTAGGAAAGGAGAGGATACAATATCTCTAGAATCTCTGGTTCTATAATCTGTAAAAACATATCAAGTTGACAACAAAACCTTAGTAACACAAGTTTTATGAAAAATTCAATGAACCATAAGTTACTTTATTCAAACACATGAAAACTCATTAATGAAAGTGATTATTATTAAGTACTGAAAGTAAATGCTCACTCTAAGGAGCTTATTTTCCTATCCTAAGCATGATAAAATAAGCATTTCAGGTAAAATCAAATATCTAATGCAACCACCTAAGCATCTTATCAACTTAAAAAAAAATACCTTATTTTTGGTTACCGACCAAATCAAGGACACATTTTGTGGGATTTGCAAGATATAATGTGTTTTGTATGGTTTGTTTGTTATATGTTGTGGCATGGTATAATAAAGTTGGCACTGTAATATAATATATGGTATTTGATATGAAGGTTTGGAAATGTGTTGGAAAATAATATAACCCAAGAGGGGTCTCGGTGTTGGCCAAATGGGCTGAGGGATAATCCCTCGGCCCTCCCTTTTTTTTCAAAACGTAATCCATAACCAAGTTAAATATAATGTTTCGGCTATACATACCAAGGATCACCAACATGAAATATGGCCCCCCTTTTAAAAAAAAATTAATCCATAACCAAGTTAAATATAATGTTCCGGATAGACATACTAAGGATCACCAATGGGAAATATGGCTAGAAATAACCAAGTTAAATATAATGTTTCGGCTATACATACCAAGGATCACCAATAGGAAATATGCCCCCCCTTTTTATTCAAAACTTAATTCATAACCAAGTTAAATATAATGTCTTGGCTAGACATACCAAGGATCACCAATGGGAAAGATGGCTAGCAGGACTTCATGAAGGCTTGGGAGGACTTGTAGGTGTTGGGTTCAAATTCCATAGACTATGAATATTTTATAAATCATTTCATTTGCCCAATTACTGTATTTTTGTCAATTTAACCAAAACTGTCGAAACGTCCAACATCAATAACTTTTGCATCCGGAGGTATTTTTCCACGAAACAAGCGCTGCCGAAAATATATTGAAGAGCTCTTCATCCCTATAATATTTAATTCACATTTTGAAGACTTTAATATTGATCTACTAGGATATTATCCTCTTGGATTAGAAGCATTGGAAACTCGAGTTCTAGAACTAACTGATGACCAATGTCTGCAAACATACATACATGGAATAAAACCGCACATTCAGGATGAGTTATAATTACATAACACTTCTACCATGGAGAAGAAAGACGTAAGGCCAAGATCATCGAGAACAAGTTTAAAATATCCACTCAAATTAGCTTCGAAAAAAACGTCTCCAGGAGGAATCCTCCCCAATCAGTGAATACAGGAACTTCAAGATATACACCGCCACATCTAAGGGAATGATCAAAACCTAGTTCAAAATCCCAAAGGATGAAGGAAGGGAAGTGAAAATATTGTGGAGAGAAATGGTATCCTAAGCATATATGTTTGCAAAGGAGAAACCCCCAAAATATGTTTGCTTGTGAAGTCGAAGAAGAAGAAAAGTCTTGGAAAGTGAAGAGTCAAGTGAGGAGGATATAGGAAATCAGCATGACTGCCACTCAAAACTAGAATATGATACACCAAAGATATCATTAGTGTCCATTACAAGGATATCCCAACCATAAAAACTGAAGCTAAAGGGACATATAAAAAACAACAATGTCTCTATTCTCATAGATATTGGCAGTACTCATAACTTTATTAATGTTAATCTTGCTAAGATATTCAACTTATTCATTTTCCCAATGCCTAACATGAAGGTTATGGTAGCAGATGGAAAGAAGATTGAAAATGTGGGAAAATGGCACAAGGTTAAATTACAAATGCAAGAGTATAATCTAGAATCCAACTTCTTTCTTGTACCTCTTGGAGGAGAAAATTTTGTATTGGGAATCCAAGGTTGCAAACATTGGGTACTTACTCCAATAACCATCAAGAAAACTTCATCAAGTTCAAGTGGCTAGGTAAAAAGTAAAAATTGTACAGTTTCCAACCACCCCAAACTCAATTGGTTACGTCACATAAGATGGAAAGGCAAATTTGAAAGGGAGTTCATGCTTACATAATTCAATGTCAAGAGATGGAGTTGCTAACATGTGAGGGAGATGACTACAAACCACCATAGATACAAGAGATAATCCAAAAACACCACAAGGTGTTCCAATAGCTTTTGATGGAGCTCCCACCAAACAGGAAGATTGAGCACATGATTGAGATAGAACCAGGGGAAAAACCTGACAATATCAAACCGTACAAATATCCACATCACCATAAAACATATATCGAAAGGTTAACTCAATATTTCTTAAAATGTGGAGTCATTTCAAAGAGTAGAAGCCCTTATGCAACTCCAGTATTGATAGTTCAAAAGAAGGATGGATCTTTCAGGTTGTACATAGATTACAGAGGTCTCAACAAGGTAACAATTAAGAATAAATTCCATATCACATTCATCCATGAGATGATGGATGAACTTCATGGAGCTAAGTACTTCTTGAAATTAGACTTGAGATCAAGGTTTACCAAATCATGGTTAGATTATAAGACGTAGCAAAAATGACCTTTCATACCCATGAGGGCCCTTATGAGTTCAAGGTAATGCCCTTCGGTTTAACTAACACTCAAGCCACTTTCCAAGCCGCAATGAACAAATTGTTCCAGCCATATTTGTGAAATTTCGTATTAGTATTTTCTGATGATATCCTTGTATATATCAAAACTTGGAGAGAACATTTCCGACATTTAGATCAAGTACTCACCATCTTGGAAGAATATCATTTTTTTACAAAAATGTCAAAATTCACTTTTAGAAAAGAAGAAGTGGACTATCTTGGCCATATAATATCGAAGGAAGGAGTCAAAGTTGATCCAAGTAAGATCAAGGAAATCTTTGAGTGGACCAAACCAGATAACATTTTAAAATTAAGAGGCTTTCTAGGCTTGACAGAATACTATCGAAGATTTGGAAGAATTACGCCCAAAATACTTCCCCTCTAACAGATTTATTGAAGAAGAATTCATTTTAATGGAATGATGAAGCTGAAAAATGTTTTGAAGCATTGAAAAACATTATGCCATCAACGTCGGTATTAGCAACACCATATTTCACAAAACCCTTTGTGGTTGAGTGTGATGCTTCAGGATTTGGGATAGGAGCAACCTTGATGCAAGAAGGTCACCCAATAGCATTCAAAAGCCGGAAGCTCAACAAGAGAGAGAGTCTAAAGTCCACATATGATAAGAAAATGTTGGCCATTACACATGCTCTAGAAAAATGGCAACAATACCTTCTAGGGATCAAAATCTTGGTAAGAACACACCACAATAGTCTTCAATATCTCCTACAACAAAAAACATTGTCAACTGAACAACAAAAATGGATAGAAAAAATCGCTACATTTGTCATGGAGATGGTACATAAGAGAGGAAAGGTTAATGTAGTTGTTGATTCCCTTTCCTGAAAAGATGAAGAAGTCAAGGATTATGCAATCTCAATTGCATTTCTAGACTAGCTGGATGAAATCCGAGGTGAATATGCCAAGGATATAGACATATGTGTCTTAATCAATGATCCTAATCAAGGTCCAAAACTCGAATGGAGGAATGACATCCTTTGTTATAAAGGAGGAATCTACTTAATCCCAACAGTCAGGTTTAAGACCAAGGTGTTGAAAGAATCTCATGATTCCCCAGATGTAGGACATGTACATTTTTTCAAAACTTACTACAATGTTAGGCAATCCCTCTACTGGAAAGGGATGTATAAAGACATTCATAAGTATGTAGTTGAGTGTGACACCTTTCAAATAAACAAAAGCAAAAATTTTGTGAGTCTAGGGCTACTCCACCTCCTTCACATTCCAAACCAGAAGTGGGACGAAATCTCCATGGATTTTATTAAAGGGTTTCCCATATCTGAAGGCAAGGAGAAAATCTTCATGGTAGTGGACCGATTAATAAAATATGCAAATTTTATGGGTGTTAATAAAACTGGTTCGCTAAAAAAATCCTTTAAGTATTCTGTAAAAATATTTACAAATCACATGGATTTCCAAAAATCATCGTTAGTGACGGAGATGCCAAATTCACAAGCAATTTTTGGAAGGAATTTTGCAAACAAATTGGGATCACTCTTAACATGAGCTCAGCCTTTCATCCCCAAATAGATGGACAAACTGAAGTTGTTAACAAATGTTAGGAAGCTTATCTACATAGTTTTGTCACTAACAAGCAGAAAAAATGGTTATCGTGGTTACATATTGCAAATAATTTGTTTAAGGTATTGCAAAAGTACCTGCAGTAAAAAGTAAACTTGAAGAAAATCAAAGAATAATGAAATTACTCGAGGATAATTTAACTATGGCACAAAATCATATGAAGCAACAAGCAGACCTACATAGAGCAGAACGAGAGTTTGAAGTAGCAGATTGGGTATTTGTGAGACTTCATCCATACAAGAAATTGTCACTTAAGCAACAAGGGAAGAATAAACTAGGTCCCAAGTTTTATGGACCATATCAAATTATCCGAGAGATTATCCCCATAGCATACAAATTGAATTTACCAGACAAGAATCGAATTCACAACGTTTTTCATTTCTCGAATCTTAAAAAAATATTGGGACACTTCCTACCTTGGACGAAAAAAGGGAAACTTGTATTAGAACCAGAAGCCATCATCAACATCAGAGAAACAAGACTACGTTCTCGCATCATCAAAGAATACCTTATTAAGTTGAAGAATTGTCCAGAAGAATGCGCTTACTGGGAAATAGAGAAGTTCATTCAGCAATACCTGCCATTACCTTGTTTTGAGGACAAAAAATCTTAAAAGAAGATGATAATGTTATATATAAATTAATAGGTAAATATAAGAAAAATAAATAATAATAAAAATATAATACTTAAACCTGGAATCATATATAATAAATTGTAATTAGTCATCAAAGAGCATGACTTTTTGAAAATTCATATTGATATCCCCACTAAAACATATATATGTGGGATTTTTATTGTAAATAAATCATCAACAGAAGTTTACAAATAAATATTATATATTTCTCAGTAAAACAATTGTCTTTGGCGTGGAGTTTTACAGTTCACAAGGAAGGAATTTTCAACCAATCCAATTTTGTCTTCAAATGATTCAAACTTCCCTTTTGCTAAGGGTTTGGTCATCACAATCATGTCTCGTATGAGATGATATATGATCTCGAAGTCCTTGGATTTATCATGAAAAAATGGATTCTTAGAGAATTTGATACAACTATGGTTATCACAATAAATCACAATCTGATCCAACTCTTGGTAAAATAAACCTACTATCAAAGAGCCCACATGGCCTCGCAAATATATGTACTCATTTCCATATACTCTACCTATGTTGAGTACCATTGAAGTCTTCTTCTGGATGAACCGGGATATCATTGTTGATCCTAAGCTAAAGCAACATCTTGAGGTCTTATTCATGTTTGATGCATTTCCTACACAATATAAGTCTATATACCCATGCAAAATCACCTCACCATCTCCAAGATATATCATCCCATACTCCATTGTTCCCCTCAAGTATTTGAGCACATGTTTTGTTGCTACCAATGATCCCTCCTTGACTCCA
Source organism: Pseudotsuga menziesii (assembly GCA_001517045.1). Taxonomy (NCBI): domain Eukaryota; kingdom Viridiplantae; phylum Streptophyta; class Pinopsida; order Pinales; family Pinaceae; genus Pseudotsuga; species Pseudotsuga menziesii. The sequence continues at coordinate 855,016 of LPNX010674370.1, read as the reverse complement.
CCATCAACTAGATCAAGATGTTCACCACAAGATATATATCTAACCTATATTTCATTAGATACATCAAGGATCCTATCAACTGCATGTACAAGTTGGGTTCCACCATATCTAAATCTGAAGTAGTGGCCTTCTTCATATTAGTGGTCATAGGCATGACCATGAGTTTGTTGTCCTCAATATGAAATCTCTTCAGCGTCTCAATTGCATATGTACCTTGACCAAGAAAAATCTAGGCCTATTCTCTACCAAAAATCCAACCCCAAGAAGTAATTCATCATGTCAATGCCCTTCATCTTGAACTTGGCTTCCATATATTCCTCACAATTTGCAACGAGATTCTCCAAAGCTATAAGAAACACGGCATTTACATATAGTGATAAAATGAGTATATCAACATCAAGAAGTATGAATGATAATTTGGGATATGATTCACCTATTGTGAAACCCATACTTTGATAATATCCACCAATCCTGGAATACCATTCCCATGGTGCATGTTTGAGTCCATACAAGGCCATTTTTATCCTCCACACATGGAACTCCTCACCATTGAGCTTAAATCCATGAGGTTTCTCGATGTACACATCTTACTCAATTATCCCACTTAGGAAATATGTCTTTACATCCATACAATGTATCCTCCATCTCATAACGGAGACTAAATACATTGTTAAAATTTCATATGCTTAGCTAAAACATCAGTATTTCATTTCATTTTCATAACAAAAGCATATAAACAAGATCACTGAAAGAAACAGTATCACAAGAACAACACAGATTTATCCTGGGAAAAACCCAGCAAAAGCTTCCTCAATATAGATGCCCCAAAAGATAAAAGATAAAACCAACAAGGAGATCAAAGCTTGATCCTCCTCCTTCTCCAGCTACTTCTCTCTTCTCCACTAATGTGCTGCAAAAGTGAGAGTGTGTGTTCCAAATGAGGAGTGCCACGCCTCTATTTATATTCATCCGTTCACTTTAATAATTAAATCCGACATGTAGGCTCGAGTCAATCATGTAGGCTCGAGTCAATCATGTAGGCTCGAGTTACACATGTAGGCTCAAGTAACCACACTGGGGTGCTAATGACTCGCCTTTACAATTAGAGGGGACTACCTCATGACTCTTATTAGTTCTTCTGATTAGAAGCATCGGGGTACAAAGTAATACAAGTGGTTCTCCTGGTAGGACCATCGGGGACCACAAAAAAATACATATAGAATATTCTTTGAAGTTACAATATTTCAACACTCCCCCTTAACGAGAAGGGTATTCTACAACAACATCAACAACAAAAATGGTAGGAGAGAGATAGAGGACATCATCAACATCATCAAGGTAACACATTTATAAATCATTGGAAGCTTTTCAACATCATATAGTCTTTGTCTTCAATCTTCAACGGCAGCAACTCTTTGATCAGCATCAACATCTTCAACACTTTGACCTTTCAATCAGCAACAACATCTTCAGCACTTTGACCTTTCGATCAGCAACATCTTCAGCACTTTGACCTTTTGATCAGTAACATATTCAGCACTTTGACCTTTCGATCAGCAACATCTTCAGCACTTTGACCTTTTGATCAGCACAACATCTTCAACACTTTGACCTTTTGATCAGCAACATCTTCAACACTTTGACCTTTTGATCAACAGTATCTTCAACACTTTGACCTTTTGATTAGAAACATCATCATCATCATACTCTGATCTTTCGATCAGAAACATCATCATCAAAATATCATCATCATCAAAACATCATTATCGTCAAAACATCATCATCATCAAAACATCAACATGATCCTTCCTTTCGGAATTACAGGATCAACACATTTGTGATACTCAGACGATCCTTCCTTTCGGAATTACGGGATTTAGGTCTTTACGGAGTTACCAACGATCCTTCCTTTTGGAATTACGGGATCAACACATCTGTGGTACTCAGACGATCCTTCCTTTCAAAATTACAGGATTTAGATATTTACGGAGTTACCAATGATCCTTCCTTTCGGAATTACACGATCAACACATCTATGGAACTCAGACGATCCTTCCTTTCAAAAGTACGGGATCAAGTCTTTACGGAGCTACCAATGATCCTTCCTTTTGGAATTATGGGATCAACACATCTGTGGAACTCAGACAATCCTTCCTTTCGGAATTACGGGATCAAGTCTTTACGGATCTACCAATGACCCTTCCTTTCAGAATTACGGGATCAAGTCTTTACGGAGCTACCAATGACCCTTCCTTTCGAAATTACGAGATCAACACATCTGTGGAACTCAGACAATCCTTCCTTTGAAAATTACGGGATCAAGTCTTTACGGAGCTACCAATGATCCTTCCTTTCAGAATTATGGGATCAACACACGTTCTCGAGTATCGAAGTCACTGGATCACTTATCGACATATGTCCCGGGATGATACAATCCCTCTTCATTCTCGAGGACCGAGATCCCCGGATCACTTTAGGGCAAGTGCCTAGGGATGATACAATCCCACTGCAACATCACTACTCCCCCTTTCGGGGAAGGTCTTTCCGAACCACACCAAGCTTGTCTCGAAAGTGTTCGAACTTTACTTGGGACAAAGGCTTTGTCAACACATTAGCGACTTATTCATCAGTACTCACATACTGGATCTTTATGGCTCCTTTCTGCATCATATCTCGAATGTAGAAATACCTGATTTCTATGTGCTTCAATCTATCGTGGAACACAGGGTTCTCTGTCATCTTTATACAACTTTGGTTGTCACATAGAGTCATGGTAGTGTCCAAATCTAGGTTGAATAATCCTGACATCAGCTTTCGAAGCCATATGGCTTCACAACTAGTAGAGCAAGCTGCTATATATTCTGCTTCGGCTGTGCTCAGAGCAACACTGGATTGCTTTTTGCTAAACCATGAAATCATAGCAGATCCCAGACTATAACATCCACCTGATGTGCTTTTTATGTTTGAGATACTTCTGGCCCAATCTGCATCTGTATAACCATACAATCTATACTCATGGCTATTATCATAGTATAGACCAAAGTCTATATTCCCTTTCAAATATAACATCACATGTTTTGCAGCTACCAAGTGAACCCGTCTAGGTTGAACTAGATATTGACTTAAGGTGTTCACAGCAAAACAAATGTTTGGTCTGGTATTTGTTAAGTACATCAATGACCCAATGATCTGTCTATAATGAGTCACATCCACTAACTTTGATGAGTCATTAGTTAACAACTTCAGGTTGGAATCCATGGGTGTGGCCAAGGCTTTGCATTCCAACATATTGAATCTTTTCAATATCTCAACTCCATACTTTCCCTAGTTGAGAAAGATTCCTTCTGAACTTTGCCATACTTCTAGACCTAGGAAACAGTGCATTAACCCAAGGTCTTTCATATCAAATTATTTTGCTCATTTCTTCTTGCTTTCCATAATCTGTTTCTCATTCCCTATCAGGAATAAGTCATCCACATATAGTAGTAGGATGACAGGTTCATCTTCAACAACCTTCAGGTAAAGGTTAGGATCAGCTTTACTCTTGGTAAAACCCATGCTTGACAAGAAACTATATATCCTCTCATACCAAGCTCGAGGAGCTTGTTTAAGACCATACAAGGCCTTCTTCAACTTACATACGTGAGTATGTCTATCTTCAACTTCAAATCCTCGTGGTTGTTCTATGTATACTTCTTCTTCGATCACACCATTCAGAAAGGTTGTTTTCACATCCATCTGGTGTAAGTCCCACTTCATCATGGATGCAAGTGCCATGATAGCTCTAATCGAAGTATACCGTGCTACTGGGGCAAATGTTTCTTCATAGTCAATTCCCTCTTTCTGAGAGAAATCTCTGGCCACAAATATTGCTTTATACTTCTCGATACTCCCGTCATCTGCATGCTTTATTGTGTAGATCCATTTGGAGGATACTATACTCTTCCCTTCTGGTTTGGGAACTATATCCCATACATCATTCTTTATTATTGATTGGTATTCTTCAGTCATTGCTTCTACCCATTCTTTCTTATGTACGGCTTCTTCATAGATTGTAGGTTCTTGATCTACAAGATTACACATCAAGGCTACATAGTTGGAAAAAGTCTTAGGTTTCTTTATTTCCCTTGTGGGGCCTTCAGGAGCTCCATATATTTTTGCCTCTCGAATAATTTCTCTTGTCCAAGCAGGCTTTCTCTTTCTTGATATCTCCATCATGGGAGGATCTTGTGGTTCTGCTATGTCATGTTCTTCAAGAGATTCATCTTCAGGGAGACATGTAGTTTCTTTATTTCTGGGAGGTGTCTCTTCTTCATACACTTCTTTATGTTGCCACTTCCTGGATCTCTTGAGGGCTTCCTCTTCATCGAATGTCATATCTCGACTGATTTCCATGTGATGGAATCCAGGAATGTAGATTCTGAATGCTTTGGATACTTCACAATATCCAACAAATATCCCCTTCTTTCCGAAAGGGTCCAACTTGGTTCTTTTATCTTTTGGTATATGAATATATACTGGACAACAAAATATCTTGAGGTGAGTTACCTCAGGCTTCTTTCTTGTGAACATATTTTTTGGAGTCTTGAACCCAAGAACACTGTGAGATATCCTATTCTGTACATATACAGTAGTTCTTGTTGCCTCTGCCCATAGATGCATTGGAAGATCTTGATCATATATCATTGTCTTCACTGCCTCCATGATGGTTTTGTTCTTTCTTTTCGCAACCCCATTCTATTGAGGATTGTAGGGAGTAGTTAGTTCCCTCTTGATTCCAACATATTTGCAAAAAGCTTCAAACTCTTTTGAGGTATACTCTCCGCCATTGTCTAATCAGAATGTCTTTATTTTCTTGTTTGAAAGAGTCTCTATCAAGGCTTTGAACTCTTTGAATTTTTCAAACACTTCACTCTTTGCTTTCAAGAAGTATATCCAAGTATTTATTGAAAAGTCATCAATAAATGTGATATAATATTCAAAGCCACTTAAGGATGTCAAAGACATTGGACCACATACATCTGAATGAATCAATTCCAACGTACCTTTTGTCATTGTCTCACTTTTCGGAAATGGATTCTTGATGTTCTTTCCCTTCGCACATCCTTTGCAAATGCCTTCATGTTTGATCTTCATATCTGGTAATCCCGTCACTACTTTGTTCACATGAGGTAGAGCCTTGTAATTAATGTGGGAAAGCCTTCTGTGCCATAGTTCACTAGGGTCAGTGGACTCATGCACAAGGGTTGTTTCTGAGTTCCCCTTGAGTTTAAACAAGCCTCCTTCTTCTTCGCCAATAATGATTGCATCTTCAATATTCTTTCCTTTGGGCCACATGAGTACTTGGTCATCTATGAAAGCAAATCTAAATCCTTTCTTATCTAAAGCTGAGATAGAAAGTAAATTCTTCTTTAGACCAGGTACATATAATACATTTTTCATCTTTAGTGGATTACCTGAATCAAGTTTGTAACTTGCTTCACCAACTCCTTTGATCGGATATTGATAGTCATATCCTAGGGATACTTTCTGAGGAGAGCTCTTTTCTTCAAGTTTGGACAGAGTTTTCTTTTGTCCCATCATGTGCTTTGAAGCCCCACTATCAATAATACAAGTGTCTTCTCCAGGAGTTATAGATCCAGAGAGTGCAAAGAATAGCACATACTCGTCTGCATCTTCTTCTCTTGCTTATTTTCTTGGAGGTCCTTCTTCTTCTTCTTCTTCTTCTTCATATTCATCTTCTGCTAGATGAGCATGATGTCTTTTGTTGTTGTTGATCCTATTCCAATATTCTTGCTTCCTTATAGGACAATTTCAAGCAATTTGTCCTATCTTACTACAATTAAAACATTCAAAATCAGAATAGTCTCTAATAGGAGGATTTTCTCTTACCCTTTGAATTCTTCTGCGAGGTTGCGACTCCTTGAAATTTGTTCTCTTGAAATTAGTTTGGCCTCTTCTTCTTTTGGTGTGAGTGGCTAGGGCTTGATCATATTCTTTTAGTAATGCTTCTCTATTTGCCACTCTAGTCTCATGGTCCTACCACATCAAACTTCATACTTTCTTTTATGGCACACATCATCTGAATGAAGGACTCCCAGGGTCTAGTGAGACCATTGAGAGCAGTCATAACCATTTCATCTTCATCAATCTTATCTCCAATAGCTTCTAGTAGCTCTTTGATCTGAGAAACCCTTGTGAAGTAATCTTGGATGGATTCTCCATGACTCATCTTGGTGCTCTTCAGTTGAGATCTTAGATTCATCTTTCTGTTAATGTTCCTTCCCTCATACATTCTGGATAGGGAATCAAACATTTATTTTGGAGTCTTCTTGGATGACACTTGAGGGATCAAGTGATCCTTGATGGAGTCAACAATAATCCTTTGTGCCCTAATCATATCCTTTCTGTGCTTCTCCTTGGCTTCAGCTTCTTCAGGTTCTGTAACTTCTTCTTTGACATACTTATCAAGATCATTCTCTTGGAGAATTAGACCAATCCTGTATTTCCATGCTTGGAAATTCTCGATGCCTTCTAGCTTATCCTCAAGCTTAGTGCTTGGGGCCATCTTGTCAGAAAATCACAAAAATTTGAAATTTTGCGGAATGAGAAACTGACCATACCAGAATATGCGCTTGAATGAGGTGAGTTGACTAGTGTGCTTGGATTTTGGAGATTTCAACTCTTCACCTTTCAAATCATACTTGCAAGATTCAGCTTCTGCAGCTTTCTGGTTCAGCAATTTTCTGGTGTAGCTGTCAAACTAGGGTTTGACTTTCTCGGAGACTCACACAACCAAAAACTATGATTCCAGGCTCAAAATATGCGCTTTGGGAGGGTGCAACTTTATATGCAAGCAGTTTTCCGAAACTCAAAAATTTTCCCTAAACCCTAATTTCTTCCAGGAAGAGAGAGAGAGCTATTTCACCTTGTGAAAGCTGTCCTATTCAGGCTAGCTCTAATACCATGTTAAAATTTCATATGCTTAGCTAAAACATCAGTATTTCATTTCATTTTCATAACAAAATCATATAAACAGGATCACTGAAAGAAACAATATCACAAGAACAACATAGATTTATCCTGGGAAAAGCCTAGCAAAACATTCCTCAATATAGATGCCCCAAAAGATAAAAGATAAAACCAACAAGGAGATCAAAGCCTAATCCTCCTCCTTCTCCAGCTACTTCTCTCTTCTCCACTAATGCGCTACACAAGTGAGAGTGTGTGTTCCAAATGAGGACCACCACACCTCTATTTATATTCATTCGTTCACTTTAATAATTAAATATGACATGTAGGCTCGAGTTACACATGTAGGCTCAAGTAACCACACTAGGGTGCTAATGACCCACCTTTACAATTAGAGGGGACTACCTCATGACTCTTATTAGTTCTTCCGATTAGAAGCATTGGGGTACAAAGTAATACAAGTGTTTTCTCCCGGTAGGACCATCAGGGACCACAAAAAGATACATATAGAATATTCTTCGAAGTTACAATATTTCAACATACATCACTATAATGGAAATGTACATGTTGACTGGAGCAAATGTCTCCTCATATTCTACTCCCTCTTTCTAGGAGAACCTTCTTGCCACAAACCTCACTTTCTACTTATTTATGCTTCCATATTTTGTAGAACCATTTGGAAGTTGCTACTTATTTCCCATTCAGTCTTAGCACAATGTCGAAAACATCATTCATCTTGATGGAGGTGTACTCCTCCATCATAGCATCCCTCCAAACTTGTTGTTTTACTGCCTTCTGAACTCTAGAAGGAACATAATATATTATGCTTATCATCAAATCCATGTAATTTGGAAACTTCTTCAGAGGTCTTCTCTCCCTAAATGAGCTCCTAGGAGCCTCAACATGCTCTTGAGCATCCCTCAATGTATGTGTGAATTATCAAGGTCTTCTGACAGAAATGGTAGGAGTTGGTGACTCCTCCTCTATACCTAAAGGTTTCTTCCATAAACTGAAATTCATTGGTGACCCTAGATCAACCTTCAGATTTTCCTACTCCTCATCCTTTTTCATTGGAAGAGGCTCATGAAACTTCCTAGATTAAAAGTATTCCTCAAAATTTACATATTTGCTTATATTTGTCTTTCTCTCTCCCAGAATAAAGATTTTGTAGGATTTTGAAGTCTCACTATAACCAACAAATAAACCCTTCTCACTGTAGGGATCCAACTTGGTCCTCTTCTCCACTAATATATGTATGTAAATTGGATAACCAAAGATGTGGAAATGACTCGCCTCTGGTGTCACACCAGTGAATGCATCCCTTGGTGTCTTGTCACCCAAAATATTGTGAGGAAACTTCTTTTGAATGTATACTTCTACATTGCATGCATATGACCATAGAAATATCAACAAATCATGGCCATGTATCATGGTCTTAGAAACCCCTATGATGCATTGGTGCTTCCACTCTACAACCCCGTTCTAAAATGGGTTGTATCGAGCAATGAACTCCCTCTTGGTTTCTACATCCTTGCAGAAATCCTCAAAATAGTTGGGGTATACTCACCCCCATTATCTGACTTTAAAACCTTGATATTTTTCCCTATCTGGTTTTCCACAAGAGCCTTGAACTTTTGAAACTTGTTGAAGACGTCATCCTTGGTCTTGATAAAGTATATACAAGTTTTGCAAGAGAAGTTATCAATGAAGGAAACATGGTACATGCTTCCTTCGATTGATGCTACTAACATCTTTCCACACACATCTGAATGCACTAGATATAGAATCACCTTATATCAGTGCTCACTGATTGGAAAGAGTCCTTGGAATTATTTCCAAGCATGCACCCTCTGTATACACACTAATGCTAAATGTTGAACTCTGGAAGACCTATGATGATACCCCTCAAAATAGGCAGTGCTCAGTGATGTAGGTACCCCATCCTCTTGTGCTATGGCTCACACACGTTATCTATGTTATGAATTAAGGATCGAATAGGTTCACTCTATAACCTATAAAAAATTCCTCCTAACCCCAATCACATGAATTGATACTGGCATAGACTTCTTCAATCTTATGAAGACTTACTAGTTATTGAACTCTGTTGCATAGCCCTTATCTTCCATGACCGAAACTAAACGAAAATTCTTCGTAAGACCTGGAATTAATTATACATCATCAAATTCTAATGAGACACCTTACAGGAGTTGGAAATGAATGGTACCAACTCCTTCTACTAGATACATGGCATCATCACCAATCTTGACCTAGACTCCTTGTTAGGATTATTGCAATCCCCCCTTGTCCACCATAGTTTAATTTATCAATTTCCTAGGTTAGGAAGATGTTTCCACTTCATTAGTGTCATGGATAAGTTATCTGGGGCCCACTAGCCACTTGATGCACCCTCATTCATCAATCTAGGAGCTCCATATACCAATCCCTAGATTTTAGGAGCCTACACTGAGTTATAGGAATCCCACCTTCAGTTCACCCTAATCAATGTTGATTCATGTTCCAATGGGCCACATTCAGTTCACTCTCAGTTATTTAAGTGATTAATTTTCATGATTTGAGGAGATAGGCACCTTTGATCACCTACCATTCTTAGTTAATAGACTGCTCATTGTTTCAGTTGTTCGGAGTTGCACTAGTGAGTCTCTAGTGGTGATTTTTCCAAAGTTAGCCATGCCTGAGTCATGGGATTTGAATTGCTCCTATAGTATTTGAATTTCCTCTTTTGTATTGTCGATGTATTGTATATTGGTTAATGAATATTGAGTCTAGTTATTGCTCCAAATCATGAGTTCCTTCTATGATCAATTCACTATATATGTTTATGAATTTCTCACTGTAAAATCGGTTTCCTTCATTCTTCTTTCACTGTGAGGTTCAATCTAGCTTGAATATCTTGTGGAATTGATAATTTTATAGGGTATCATATCTCTACAGAGTTGGTTTACCTTCGAATTGAGAGTTTTATGCAAGTTTTGTGAAGAATTCAGAAGAATTGTATTTCTCCTACAACTGCAAAATGGATAATTCAACTTCCTTGACACCAAGAATCCTTACACCCTTCAATTACATGTATTGGAGGGGAGATATGAAGATATTCTTCCGTAACAAGGCTCTATATAGGGTCACAATGGGAAATGAGGCCGAACCCCAGCAAACTTTAGAGAAATTGAAGTACCTGAACAAATTTGATGAAGCTTTTGGTTTTATGTGTATTCATATCTCTAGGGATTTTTTCTTCCACCTTGATGGATTAAAAACCCTAAGGGAAGTATGGTTGAAGCTAGAATTTTTGTTTGGTAAGAAGGATGACCTAAGAGGCCCCATTTTAGAGAATGAATTATTTTGTCTTCAACCTAGCAGTTTCAAAACCATCCAACAATTTTTCACCAAATTCAAGGCTTTGGTCATGTAATGCAAACAATGTGGAATTGACAAGAAGGATGAGCAATTGGTGCTATCGATTTTGAGTAAAATTGGCCCTGAATTTTCAGTATTTGTCTCCACCTTCCACTCCCGGAGATTGACAACCCAAAACTGACAAATTACTTCACTTGATGCATTCATTGATTCCTTGAACCAAGAACAAGATAAGTTTATCCAAATGGGAGCCATAAAAGACTCCAAGAATCAATCTCTTTTGGTTGGGGTTACAAAGAATGCACAAGCAAAAGGGAAGCATAAAGGGAAGGACAGGAGAAATTATGAATTCAAAATAAAGGTGTATCTTGATCCATCTGATGGAGCCTCAAGTTCCAAGAAGGACAAGCAGAAGAGGTTTGAAAAGACCAAGTGTACCTATTGTAAGAAAGGAGACCATACAAATAGTGAATGTATGAAGAAAACTATAGATCAAATGACCAGAAATATTGAAGAACACCATATTTCCCTCCCAAAAGGGAAAAGTAATAATGATCTTGGAAGCAAGACCAATGATCATGAGATATGTTATGCACTGAAGTCTGGATATTCAAAATCTCAAGCCTTCATCATCGATTATGGATCTTCAAACCACATGGTTTCCTCCAAAGAGTCATTTTCTTCATTAAATCTCACTGATGGCCTAAGTATTCACATAGGAAATTATACTCAAATGCAAGTTGAAGGGAAGGGTACACTACAATTATAACATGGAATGTTCAAAAATGTTCTCTATGTATCTTCTTTAGCAGCAAATTTTTTATCTGTTTACCAGATGACACACACTGGTTCACCAAAGAGAGTTGTTTTTGGACCTGACGTCGTTGAGATCTCAAATATTTATATTGAGAAGCGGATAATTAAAGGTGCTGCAAACCATGCCTCCAAGGCATATGAGTTCTCATACTTTTTTCCATACTCAGATCAATTGCAATATCTGTAACCAATTCAAAAGGAAGGTAAATATACTCTACCTAAACCATTTGCTCATGATAATTTTTCTTGTGATCATTCAAATCCAAAATTCTGATATGAGGATCAAGTTGAATTGGATCTTGATATTGAGAATGAAGTTCAAGTAAATCAATATCCATATCCAGTTCCTAGTCCCAATCCTAGACCTAAATGGGCTCATAAAGTCATTGAATATGCTGGGAACATGGCTGAAGATCCATCTAACAAAAGGAGAACCAGGTCTCAGTTTCCAGATGAGAACCTTGCACTATGCCATACATATCGACTTCTTGTAGATAGGTGTTATAAATTCCCAGATATGTGCTACATGATGGTGGGGTCTGATCCACAGTCCTACAAAGAGGCTTTCCATGATCCAAAGTGGAAAGCAACCATGTATGAGGAATATGAGTAACTGCAAAATAATGAGACATTGGATTATGTCTCTCTTCCTGAGAAGAGAAAAAATTGTCTTTCTGAATGATAAATTGGAAGACGAAATCTACATGGAACAACCTAATGGATACATTGATGATTCTTCCTTGGTATGTAAGCTGAGGAAACCATTGTATGGGCTCAAGCAATCCCCCAAGACATGGAATCCCAAGTTTAAGTCTTTCATACTATCACAGAGGTTCAAAAGGTACAAGTTTGATTACAAAGCAACAACATCTCCTTTCTTATTTGGAATCCTATTGGAAGGAGTAGGTTCACATGCATTGTATCAGGGATTGAGTGCACATTAGGACCATCACACTGCATTTCTTCCCTATAGAGGAAAAGATTACAAATAGTTTCATAAATTCTTTCNTCCCATGAGGTTTTCCCCATTTCCACGTTTTATTGAGCAGTTACGTTTTTAGTTATTATTGTATCGATGACCTTTGATCTCAATTGCCAGGGCCTAGGTTTTCCAAGTGTGTATTAAGAGGGGGTGTTAAGATTATTGTAATCCTCCCTTGTCCACCATAGTTTATTTTATCAGATTTCTAGCTTAGGAAGATGTTTTCACTTCATTAGTGTCATGGACAAGTTATATGGGGCCCACGAGCCACTTGATGCACCCTCGTGCATCAATCTAAAAACTCTATAGAAAAATCCCTAGATTTTAGGAGCCTACATATATTTATGGGAGTCCCACCTTCAGTTCACCCTAATAAATGTTGAGTCATGATTTGATGGGCCACATTCAGTTCAAATTCATTTAGCCAAGCTCCTCCTTTGCATGATTTGAGGAGATAGGTGCCTTTGCTCACCTACCATGGTCAATTAACTGACTGTTTACTATTTCAGTTATACGGAGTTGCACTAGTGAGTCTCCAGTGGTGATTTTCCTAAAGTTAGTCATGTCTAAGTCACGGGATTCGAATCACTCCTAGAGGATTCAAATTTCCTCTTTTGTATCATGGATGTATTGTATATTGGTTAATGAATATTGAGTCCATTTATTTCTCTTTTTCTTGTGTTCCTTCTATGTTCAATTCATTGTGCATGTTTATGAATTTTTCAATGTAAAATTGATCTCCTTCATTCTTCTTTCACTATGATGTTCAATCTAGCCTGAAGATCTTGTGGAATTGATAATTTTACACTCTTGAGATGTGCTTTGTTAGACTTGAAAATAGTTCCTAGGTTGTTGACATATACCTCGATGATCCACTATTTGCAACCACACATTCTTTGGAACTATGATGGAAGAGAGGCAAGATGCCATTGATAAATCCTTTTTAAACTTGGAGAAAAACTCGTACTATCTGAGTTTCATTTCAGTATTCTACCTAGTATTGTTGCTTCCCTTTACCCTTCATCTTCTCCAAACATTGTGATGCATAATGGCCATTCTTGTGACATATGAAGCACTTGGTTTTAAGAAAGTCCTTCTTCACTGGCTATGAGGATCACTCCTCACTTTTCACCTTACTCTTGATCATTCCTTTACGTATGCCCTTATTTATTTGACCAATGAAGGCATGGTCACTCTCACCTCCATGTTTGTTGGCCTTCGAATCCATCCAATTTTCCTCATGAATACACTCATCCCACAGTCTTGGGAAGGTTTTCTTGAGCACAAACTCCCTAGACAAATAGTTCTCATTAATATGGGAACCCATTCAGTTCTGTATTTACTAACTCTTAGTATTCAACCTTCATCACGGATCTACGTGACCTTGGTCGAGTAATTGGTGGCAATGTCTGATATAGTCATATCCACATATTTGAGCTTGTTGTGCAATATCATCTCCCTGTTAATGTTCTCACTCTGGTAAATGCTAACCAGAGCATCAAACATATCGTTTGATGTCTTCTTCTCGAATATATGAGGGATCAGATGATCCTTTATAGCACCCATGATCATCCACATAGATTTCAATTCTTTTTTCTTGTGATCTACCAAAAGATATGGATTTGTTGGCGAAGCAACCACATCCTTGATGATATCCCAAAGGTCATTCTCTTCTAATAGAAGAGTTACCCTAACTTTCCATGCTAGGAAATTCAAGGCATTGTCCAACCTGTCCTCGAACCTGAGGTTAGTTGATGCCATCTTTGATTTACACAAAAACTCCTATTCTTATAATATTTTGAATCAAACCTAGTTCTCATACCATGTAATTTTCCTAAACCTAGGTGAATGCCATCCTTATGCTCTCAAATTAATAAACTTTAATTTTCACAAATTAAATTCTTCACATACTAGTATTCACACATATGGTAGAAAAATGAATAGTGGAAGCATAAACACAATACACAGATAATTTACTTCTTCAGTCAAGCTTTTCATTAATATATCTATGCTTACAACACTAGTATAAATTGGGTAAATCAATGACTAGGTGACTAAAAGTTAGTCACGATAGTGTTTTTAAGCTAAATACTACTAAATTTGAGGAAACAACTAAAAATGATTGATTTAGTCACAAGATAATAATAAAAAAACATGACTAGATAATAGGTGACACAACTAAAAATGACTAAAAACGACTAATTTAGTCCAGGGATAAAAATTGTGACTAGATAGCAACTACAACTAGATTATTATGAATTGGTTCAAACATTAATACACCCTCTAGATATGATATAACAAGGTGTCCCATGATCATGTTTGACGTAAATAATTAAGGGACATATACAACAATTTCATGAATTTTAACGTTGTATGTGGATTCAAAGACTCCTTTAAAAGGAGACTTTGAATCATCTGTAACTTTAAAATTAACTAAATCATAAAACTTAAGGGGTTTGTCATTGTAGATCACTAAAGGACTTATTATAGGCATATATTATTCATATAGCTAGCTTATTATTAGTCAGTATTTTATTAATCCTCGACTCAATACAATAGATATAGAGGACCCAAAAGGGGTCTTTGAATCCATCTACAGCATTAAAAATTTACTAAATCATAAAATTTGTTTTACGATTTAGTAAATTTTAACGCTACATATATCTGAGGGGTCTTTAAATCTATTTGCAGTGTTAAAATTTACTAAATCGTAAGGGGTTGTAGGTATATTCAAAAGTGACCCCCTACTATAGATTATGATTTAATAAATGGTAGCATTAAAGATGGATACAAAATTTTACGATTTAGTAAATTTTAATGTTGCAAATGGATTCAGAGTGGCAAGGAGGAGTGTTCATATTATATGGTGGTGTGGGGATTTGAACATGAGCCTCGCCCAAGTAATCCCAACTAATTATGGATTCCTCTACATTTAAAAAACATATAATATATTTATTATATATATTATAATTAATATGTATAATTAATAATATATAATAGTTATATATTTTAATAAATAAATATATAGTATTTTATATATGATATGATATTATTATACATTTAATATATAAAGTATGTTAATATATAATATCATATATTTAATATGTCAAGATTATATATAATAATATGATAACAGGACCGGAACGAGCGGCTAGGGTTTGGCGTAGGAAGGCGATGGGAGATTGACGGGTGTTTGGGCCGAGCCTCAGCTGGTGTGCAAGTGGCGGTCCTATACCTCATGTCAGGGTTTGGGGCTGACATCAACATGATGATGGTCGCCGTGTCATGATTCTGATCAGGTCAGCTAAACCGATGGTGCGGTGGTTTGTTTGGTGACCAGGAAAACGACTCTGGGTTAAGTCTTTTTCCATTTGCACTTTTTTTACTGTGGTTTTACTGTTACTTTTTACATTGGGGAGAGCTATGGGAATTGAGGATCTGGTGGACTACTCCTTCGATCTAATGGAGGAGGGTATTTTTAACGTTTAATCTAGCAATTTTCTTCGAGATGACGTGGAGGTTCCCAACTGTTGGGAAGACAGTTTTCTCACCGCAACCACTCCTGCAGTTGAGGTGGAGGGTTTCTTGTCATCTACTTTTCTCACATCGATGTCGTCGGTAACTCTGCCAGAGGACCCATTCGTGACCGCGAAGGTGCCAAAGCTGTGTGGGATGAAGGGTGTTCAAGTGGTCTCCACGGATTTGGAAGGCTTACTGGAGGAGGGGAACCAGTTGTCGACTCTCAATCATCCTAGAGGAAGGGGAGGAAATGCAGCTATTTCGGCGACATTTCCTGCAAGTAGGGAGGTGCGTACCGATGAGGCGGTGGGAGCAACTGTGATCCAGGGTTCAGAGAATGCCGAGGGTGAAAATTTTTCTCCACGGCATGGAGGGAAGCAAGCCAGTCTAAACTCCTCCATGGGAAGGAAGGATAACAAGAGTGCAACCAGAAGAAGAAAATCCTGGGTAAAAAAGTGGAAAATGACGGTCTCATATGTGCTTCAGGAGGGTATTGGATGGGAACAAATTGAACACATGGAAAATCTCTTTGTGGTAGGGTGGATTATTGGAAAAATTGCTCTTTACAGGTGGTGGAGAAATGAGCAGAAGCTTGCTGGAAGGAAGCCCTAGGGGAAGTTCCTGAGCTGGAGGGCCTCACCCATGGGTGGTTTGCCTTAACTTTTTTGAGTGTTGAGCATGTGAAATGGGTCCTGGAAATAAATTGGTCCATTGAACAATTTCTAGTGTTGTTAAAACCTTGGATCTCGTCCTTTGATGCCAATAGGGAAAGGGTGGATGTGGTGCCATTGTGGGTTCGAATTTTGGGGCTTCCGAGACAGTACTAGACTGAGGAGCATTTCAGCAGTCTTGGAAACCTTTTGGGGACCTTTCTGGAAGTTAATTTATCTTACAAAGTTACTAGGAAACGGCGTGTGGAGAGGATTTTGGTAAACATCAATATTCGGGAGGGTCTGGATGATGAGATATACTTATCCTGGGGTGAGACTCATTTCATTTAGATTTTGGACTATGAAAATGTCCTATTTAGGTGCAAACGGTGCCATGCCTATGGACATCTGGCGGTAGATTGCATTCTGGGGGTGCGCACTATTAATGGGCGTGGAAAACACAGAGGAACCAGAGGATCTGGCTCAGAAAGTGGGGGTTTTGTTTCACCGCCTCCCGGACCTACAGGGACTCATGTGGACACTATGGAACCGGTCATGGAAGTGGTGGAAGAAGTGCCGAACTCCTTATCTGTGGTGGATGTAAAACAACTTGGTGGGTACAACTGTACACGGGGTTTCCCCGTCGGGTACTTCTTCTTACACCCTAGCTCCATTCATAAATTTATTTACTAAATGTTTAAATTTGAATGGTATGGAATAGATGGGGAACAAACTGAAAAATTTATCTTTAACACAACAACCTATTGTGGTATCCACACCTGTCTCTGCTGCAAAGATTGAGGAACTTAACAATCCTTTAGTCCTAGATCTTGGTGAGGATGGGACTCAGTCTCCCCATTCTCCTCAAGGGTCATCAGAATCTGGTTATTTCCTTAGGTCATGCACGAAGGAGGCCTCAGGGGGTTTGGGAAAATATACCCATCCATCTACTTGTGGTAGAGGCGGAACATCCTTTCTGGCAAAATCTCAGTCACGAGCTCGAAAGGATCTTCAAGAAGGCAAACAACAATCCATTAAACAGACACTTAGAGCAGTGCATGCCCAGAAGAAGGGGCTTCGATGAAGATTATGTCCTTTAACTGTCAGGGTCTAGCTGGTCCCCTTAAAAGATCAGCACTCAAGAGGGTGGTGGATCTGGAACACCTTGATGTTATTATGCTACAAGAAACTCTTGGTTTAGGTGAGGTGGTAAAAAGCAAGCTGGAAAGTTGGTTCTCAGGGTGGATTTTCGAGACTTTGGATGTAAGAGGCATCTCTGGCGTCTTGCCATGGGCTGGAATGCTCATTTTGTGAAGATGCTGGATATTTGGGGTATGGAGTATGTAATTAGGATGACCTTTCAGGAATTGGATCATTCAAAACTTGTAAATGTCTTTAATGTTTATGGACCATACCTGAACAAAATCCTTTTCTGGGATTCTTTGTTTACTAGTTTTATTTTGGGCGGTGATATGGTGGTCATTAGGGGGGATCTAAACTTTTCGCTAAGGCAGGCCAAGGTGTGGGGGCCTAATGCTCAGTGAGATTTGTTGACTGAGTATTTGACCCATAAGCTTGTCGAGAAGAACTGGCTGGATATTGAACCTTTAAAGTTAAAACCTACTTGGAAGAATAATAGATGTGGAGAGGGGAGAGTTGCCAAGAGGCTGGATCATTTTTTGGTCACTGAAAAAATGGTGGATAGCCATCATTCCATTCGTTAGTGGGTAGGGATCGGGGGTCATTTAGATCATTGTCCCATTTTTCTGGAATATAGGAATGGGCCACATCAACCTCCAAGCCCTTTGAAATTCAATAAGATATGGTTAAAAGATGAATCTTTTATGCAGCTGATTCACAGTCTTTGGGTACCATATGATTCATAAAACAGGCTCTCTGCAGCATTCCAATTTGCTGCAAATATTCAGAACCTGAAGGCACATATTAAAGGGTGGGCAGTTGAAAAGAGGCATAGAGAAGATTGTGAACTAAAGCTGATTGAAAAGGAAATTTGTGTGACTCTGGAAAAGGAAGGTGGGGGCATGTTGACCATCGCTAAAAAAGAGTCTTTAATTGGCTTGGAGGGGAGAAGGAACACTATACTCCTTGAGAGGGAGGAGACCTGGAGACTTACGAGCAGGGCTATCTGGTTGGAATTTGGGGATGATAATACCAATTTTTTCCATGCTTATGCCAAGGGGAGAAAATCCACAAACACCATTTGGTGCTTGGAATATGAACGGGGCAATCATCAAGAAACTTTTGAAGGTATGGATAGGATTGGGGTAGAACACTTCCAGAACTTATTTCGAGCATCTACTCAGGAGACTATTGTAGAAATCATGGATATTGCCCAAATTTTTCCTCTGTTTATGGAGGCCCGGAGGGAAATTTGGCATTGATGGAAGAGGTCACTGAAGAGGAACTTAAGGTGGCCTTAAGAATTTTTCAGAAGGATGAGTCTCGGTCTTGATGGGTGGACCATCGAATTTATCATTGCTCTTTTTGATCTCCTGGGGGGGGACCTGCTAAAGGTGGTTGAGGATAGTAGGCTTTCTGGAAGGATCCATGCTAGTTTTAACTCAACTTTTATAGCACTGATACCAAAGGTTGACAACCCTCGTCTCCTGAATGATTTCAGGACCATTTTCTTTGTAACTGTGTATACAAAGTGGTTTCAAAAGTGATTTCTAGAATACTAAAGGGTATTCTCTGTGAACATATTTCGGCTGAGCAATTTGAGTTTCTAGAGGGAAGATAGATTCATGAAGCTATTGGGGTCGCTCAAGAAGGCCTGCATAGTATGCAAACTAGAAATATCAAAGGGGCCATTCTCAAGATCGATCTCTCCAAAGCATATGATAAGGTAAGCTACCTATATATTCATATGCTTTTAACTCACCTTGGTTTTGGGATCTCTTTTATCAGGTGGATCATGAGCTTTTTGACTACTGTGTCCTTCTCGGTACTCATTAATGGAACTGCTTCTCCTTTTTTCCATGCGAAGAGAGGTCTCTGCCAGGGATGTCCACTTTCCCCCCTTCCTTTTCTTTTAGTGGTGGAAGGCCTAAGTAGGTTACTTAGGGAGGCTCGATGGTTGGGAAACTTGAATGGTATCCAGATCTCTTAGTACTTACAGATTACGCATCTACTATTTGTGGATGATGTATTAATTTTATGTTCTGGAACTATTCAGGATGTGGATACTATCTCTGATTTATTGGCTCTTTTTACTTCTGCTACTGGAATGGAAATCAATGTGGGGAAATCCAAATTGTCGACTCACAAGTCGGAAGATGTTGAGCTACATCATATCTCAGGTACTTTCCCTTTTAAACAGGAGGCACTGGAAGGTGGTCTGAAATACCTGGGTTTCTTTTTAAAACCAAATGACTACCTTAAGAAGGACTGGAAATGGTTGCTGGAGAAACTGGAAAAGCGTCTAAAATCCTAGAGCCACAAATGGATTTCCAGAGCAGGTAGGATGATTTTGGTCAAAGCCGTTCTTGAAGTAATTCCAATTTATTGGATGTCTCTGGCTTGGATACCAAAAGGAATTCTAGAGGCAGCCCGAAAGATCTATTTTCGGTTTCTCCGAAGTGGAAATAAGGATGCACAAGTGACCCTTTGGGTCAGATGGGAGAATATTGTTGTGCCCAAAGGCTTGGGGGGTGGGGCCTAAAAAACATCTTCCTATTTGCAAAATCACTAGCTGCAAAGGGTGGGTGGCATTTAATGAATGCAGAAAATTTGTGGACTAGAGTGGTGGTTGAGAAGTACATAGCTCCATATTCTGTGGAGGATTGGATCGGAAGGGAAAATAAATCTCATCTGGGGGGTTCGGTTATTTGGAAGGTGGTTGTTAAATCTTTTGATGTCATTGAAGACAATTTAGCTTGGAATATTGGAAATGGGAGGAAAATTAGGGTTGGGGTGGATCCCTGGGTTGGGTGCAACCAAAAGCATAGACTATCAGGAAACCTGGTGGAGTCTTTAAGAGAGAGGGATATTTTTTATCTCTTTCAACTGGTTGCTCCGGTGCAGGCCAACAAATGGACCCAATCTTGGTTTCCAGCGAGCAGTTTTGAGTTACCTGAATAGGAGGAGGAGGAACTAGCCAAATTTGTTGGAATACTAAACCTTTCCTAGGTTCAGCTACGAGAAAGAGATGGTGAGCTTGTGTGGGACTCGGCTCCAGGTGGCAAATATACCCCTAAGGAGGGTTACTTAAAACTCAGTGCATTTGGGTTCGAGCGTGGACTAGTCTGGTGGTGGAAGATTTTGTGGAAGATTCATAGCCCACCCAAAACAAGGATTTTTATGTGGTTTGTTCTAGAAAATAAGGTCCCATGCTAGGATAATCTACAAAAGAGAGGTTTTCAACTCTCGGGTGGTGTGCACTGTGCAGGGCTGACAAGGAATCACTAGTACACGTTTTTTTAAATTGCCCATTGTCAGGAAGTATGGAAGGAATGTGTTAAAATCCTGGGGTTGGGACCGGAATGTAGATGGGAAGGGGACTGAGTTCTCTTAGCTTGGGAAAATTGGAGGAGGGCTGAAAAGGTGGATGTCATGAAAGCTCTTCCCTTGTTGATAAACTGGGGCGTTTGGTTGGCCAGGAACAACATTGTTTTTAATGATAAAGTCTGTGCTCCAGCTATAACTGCAAATTTGGCATGTGGTATTGTTCATGCTTTTTCTCCCCACATCCGGGTGAAAAAGTAGAGGGAAGTTATGGCCATAAATATTGATAGAAGAACTCCTTGAGGTTTCTTTGATGGAGCTTCACAAAATAACAATTGTGGGCGTGGAGCGATTTTGTATTTGGCTGAAAATCATTCCTTTGAACTAATAGCAGGGTTGGGTGAAGGAAGTATCAATTATGCGGAACTACTCAGTATAAAACTTTTACTCATTTATGCAGCAGAGGAGGGGTGTAGAACCTTACATATTTTGAGTGATTCACTAAATGTGATAAATTGGATCAAGAGGATTCAGCAATGTAGAGACTTGAGGCTTGGAAATATTTTGTTATATATTCTGATAGTCATAGACACATTTTAATCTTTCTCATGTGAACATGTTTATAGGGAAAACAACTGTGAAGCGGACTTGGCCTCGAAGGGGGGCCTCCAGTTGGCTACAGGCTTGTGGAAGATTAAAGAACGGTTAGATAATATCATTTATGAATTTTCCCATCGGCCTTTTATTGATATGGATGAACCATTTTAGTTTTTGATGTGGGTACACTATTATATCAGCTGTTTTTTTGCTCTACATTACTGGACATCACGACAGGTTTTTGTGGGGGAAGGCAAACCCTATGGCTGCTGACAGTTTCTATACTAGCAGTCGGTTATTTGGGACAGACTTGAGTCTGAATTTGTGGGACAGTTTGAAGTATTTTGGTTTCTTAGGATCAGGGACCTTGTGTGTGGATCGATTTTGGACTGATTACAGTTACTCCATGACCTTACTTTATGCTTGGTCTTTATATGCAAAAATGTATATCTACAAAATGTAATTTTACTCTCTTCGGATAATATAAAATTATGCTTTTTTCCAAGGAAAAAAATAATAATATGATAATAATAATATAGTATAATAATATTAATAAGTTTTAAAAACTTAATTTCAAATGGAGGGAAAATAAAATTGGGGCAAAGAAACAGGTGGCAAAGAAATTGGGGGAAACTTTCTTCAATGCAGGGAATGAGCAAATTAGGAATGGCTATGAGGCACTTAGTGACACTTTACAATTTGTAGACTAAACAATGGATCTCCTAGGGTGACTTGGTGAAACATGAACATATAAATTCAATTCTTGGTTGGATCAATTTAAGTTTTGAGTGTTTATAGTGATGTATTATCAAAAATCAAATTTCTTAATCTAGGGTTTATGTTATGATTTGTAATTTTCTTAATCTAGAGTTTTAGTTATGTTATGTTATGGTTGATACTGAAATTTGTTACGTGTAGCAACATTTATCTTCTAAAACACATTTTTGTAAATCTGTTGACTCTACCTTCAAATAAGCCACCCATCGGAGCACCTAGTGACAAACAAGTGGAGTACACTATCCCAATCACTCGGGGGTGTCATTCCTAATGAGGGGTTGACTAAAAAAAAATAGAGATTTAATTTAGGTTGCTTTGTGAGCTATGGAAATTAGGGGTAATTCCCAACCAAAGTGTCATTTTTTCATTACTTATGGGGTTTCATTGAGCCAATTTTTGAAAAATAATCAGTCAGACAACTAATTTTGACCAGCCCCATTCTAAGGAAGAGGAGGATTTAGTTTCTCTTCATTGAGGGGGGGGGGGGGGGGGGTCTCTAGTGAATCATTCATATAGTATAATCATCTAGTGTGGCTTGGTGCCCCTAGTATTGCACGGTACTGCTAGGGAGGGAACAAGCCTATTCGGTTTCGATTTCTCTCACCTGCCTTTATTGATTGATCTATATAAGTGAAGGAGAGGACCCTCATAATTCAGCTTGTGTCCTCCAATGATTCCCTTCACACTACGAGCGTCTTTTGGCAACAAATTTCCCACGTATGCTCTTCCCCACTCGTTTTCCTTACAATAGTATCAATATATAAAGAAGTATATTGCTTGTTATATTTTAACCCTTTACCCTTCTTCTTTGAATAGAGCGGGACTAGTTTGTCTCTAGTGTCATTCTTATCATTCTATCATGAAATATTTTTAATAGATCCTTATCATTGAGAAATTCGAAATTGATTCTCTTCGGGAAGTTATTCATTTATGGTCTATAAGGCATCCATTGTCCAACATGATAGGTGCAATTTCAATATTAGGATATTGGAACGTGGATTCAAAACTAATTGTATACTTACTTTGCAAACAAAGTGGAGAGGTGCTTCCAGTACCAACATTTGTACTAGCTATTCAAGGAGTGCTAATTATTGTATTCACCATACCAATTACCACAATTTGTTGAGGAAAGATAATGCTTTTTTAGATTTTACAATCTCTTCTGTGAGTATGTTTTTTTTAATATAATGTGATTTATGTACTTGGGGGACTTTTATTTTCCTTCATTTGAGTATTTTCTGATTTTTTAATCTCTCTTGTTTGCAAATTTTCAACAATTTAGTTGATTTTAATGTGTCCAATATTTCAATGTTAGAGTAAGAAATGGGAATTTTGAGGCTTTTGTCGATTCACACTTGCTAAAATACTCTCAAGTATTGGCAACAAGACCAGCTAATTGGAATGAAGAACTTGATATAATTGCTTATGGGTCATCAAAGCAGGTTGGCTAGTTCATATGATCTTAGGATTTTGTTTTATATTTCTAGTACTTTCAAGTTAAATGTTTTTGTTTGTTTTACAGTATGCCAGGATTTGGATCATTTCACCTTATATTGTAGCATTAAAAAGATTAGTGCACAGTCCATGGGATCTATGATGCAGTGAGTGCACAAATACAAATATGACATATTAGGTCTGCTTCTCAATTCAAGCATGACCTGGTTCCTTCTTTTAAATCGAAATAAACATGAAAAATATGGGTTCTTAAACAAACACATTGGACATCGTAAGGACACTCAGAATGAATAAAAAAACCTCACTTCAATGAAACTAATTTCAACCTCTAACTAATATATATGAGTAAGAAGAAGATATAAAATCATAGGTCAACAATTTGTAAAGACCCATGATTTGAATGCAGACTACAAGGCCAAACCTACGCCTTGATTGGGAAACCATATCCAAGCTCACTCGAGTTAAGCATCAATTCAGTGGGAAACGTCTCGATTCATTCATATTACATATGGGATTGAACACTAAAGGAAAATTGGTTTCTAAAGTGGAAACTCACCTTCTTTATTAGTTTATGCCCTCAACTAGATGGGGATTAAAGCATGAAAAGTGTTCTCGTGCACTTCCTTATTCAAGCCTCGTCATTATGAAATATTAAATGCATAATTTGGCATCCCCAACCTTTTCACTCTTCAAGTCTACCGAGAAAATAAAAAACAATGGAGGCCCGCTTCAAGTTTTCAACTTTTACGAAATGATGAAATAACTTATATAATATGAATCATAATTATGATTTGGATAACTCACTCAATGGAAATCAATATTACACCCCTTTTTTTATCTAATGTGTCTGAAATAATCATCTAGGAATAAGAATGCATTCTCGATCCCTTTATAAAAGTGAAGGTCGACACTATTATTTTAGGAAGGAATCCACTTCCATCCATCAAGTAGCCCATCCTACACACACACACACACATATATATATTTCAAATAAATTCATGTGGAATGGAGAACTAACAATGATCATAAACCTTCAAAGAACCAATGATCAATAATCAAACCCAACAACACTAGAATTCAAGCATTACAATTATCATTATTTAGTGTTCAACCAAGTCATCTCCTATTTATGCCATGATACACGTTCCTGGATGGATCAAGAGTCTTATGGGAAGATATTTCAACCTCTACAAATGGACAAACCTTCCACTACCAATCATTTCAGTACGAGCAATGACCGGTTGTTGTTGGTCTCTCCCATATCATCCTCTTACATAGGTTGTCGGGGTAGACTAGGATCTTCCATCATGAAAATGATAGATAAATCCCTGAATGAATAGGACATAAGGTGGGAATTTCAATGCACAAATGATAGATATAAACCACAAACAATGATTTTCATAAAACTCAAGAGCCATGGTTTATCTTGACAATGTTGTAATCTCCTCAAAATAAATAATATATTCCTTCATTATGTCGGTTTGTTGCAACCCAATAAACATCCCCAAACAATTGGCATATGTTTAAAATCTAGCATGCAAGGCTTTATACAAAATGGTCTCAATAAATGTACCCCAAATATGCTTTATTGTGCCATTGCAACTTTTTCCAATGCTCTCAATCAGGATGCAATATGCCTAGTTGGAGTTCTAGTGTATAATATCGGGTCTCGTGAATAATCAAAAGTGTTTCATCTAGTGAACCCATCCTATAAGATCAAACCCATTAAAAAATTTTAATCAATCTTCAAGAATCGATGAAATCGTGTGGAATAAGTGTTATGTGGGGATGACAAGGACCTGCCTCTTCCATCCTAAGAAGAGTTCGCAAATTCCATAAAAACTGACCAATGAGTGTTGCTATCATGAATCTTGTAGTTGCCCAGTACGATGATCCTATCCAGGATGGAAGATGGAAAGGAAACTAAAGTCGCGACCTATGATATCCAAGACCTCTGAAAGAACTCAGATGTCACACCAGTCAAGGATACCGACACTTCAGATTCAGTGAAATTACTAATCCCATGGGGCGTCCCTATAACCAAGACCCCTAAAAATTAAAAAGGAAAGTAGATATTCTAGGGAAACTTGATTAAATCTCTTAGTAGGATAGTTAATTAGAGTTTTGTACAATTACTAAGAAATTAGAGTGTCTGTGTGAAAAGCCCCAATTTTACCCATGAAATTAATCAAAATTAGACACTTGCATTGATTGCTAGGTGTAATATTAGACAATTGGAGGTGAAACTAGCAATACCCAGTTTGTGGAACTGAAGATACCCACTTCTCCTAGGGAGGGTGTCTTCCCCTAAAGGAATGGCCAGTGCGTTGGATGGGAAAATGAATCCCAATGGTCACAAAAATTTAAACTAAGGGGTTTTAATTTATTTCCAAGGTGGGTCTTAAGTTAAAGAAAGCTGCAAACTAGAACCTACTAAACTAATAGATGAGGGTTTATCCAAAGAATATTTTAAACTAATGGAATATAAATCTAAAACAAGAGATATAGAGTAGATCTTACCAAGAAAATCTTGTAGATTCCTTGCAAATGGTGATTTGTCCCTTCTCGATCAATTTGAAGCAATTTTAATGAAGCACCAACTGAAATTGATTTGTTCAAGGGAGGTAGTGCGCCCCTCTTCCTTACACAATCAAACCACCGAAGTGAGATTTGATAGGCAAGAAAAATGAACAATAGATGCAAGAAAAATAGAGAGCATATCAAATATCAAAGATAGTATTGCAAATCCCCTTGATTATGAAAACATTTTCAAGATAAACGAGTAGGGAGATCCACAAAAACGCCCTAGGAGAAAACACCCTCCTGCATTCAAAACACCATCTTCCCAAAATATATGATACCTCAAAAAAACATTTCAAATGCTAAGAAATATAAATTTTCTAATCATAGACAAGAACATCCCACAAAGAAGAACCAAGAATTTATGCAAAAAATCTCTTTATTCAAGTATCGAGAGCCAAGAGTACAAAATTTATCAACAAGATACAATGACGGGGATCTCTTCTTTAAATAGATTTTAAGAGACACAAACCATAACTTACCTTTTCATCCAATGGTTGAGATTAAAACATCATCAATGGTGGAGATCACTTTTACAGGGATCAATACATGGATCAACATGACTAAGTCAAGAGGGGGGCGAATTACCTCATAAAGCCCATTTTTACAACATGATAAATCATTATTTTTGCAAGTTTGACACTTAGGGGACATGGGAGGATGGGGGGGGAAGTAGGGGTCCCCCCATACATATTTCTAAAGATACAACTTGATTTACAGACTTTTATTTTAGCCATTTTGACAAATTTCTCCCTATGGGGGACGCCCTCCCTAAGAGAGCCAAAATAATAATCCAGAGCATGAAAATGGATGAAACTGGTGTAGAAATGTCTGGAGAGCCATAATAAATAATCTACAAAAATTATCTTGCCATTTCCTTGACCACACAAGCCAAATCGATTTCTTCAATGATTTCCTAGTTCATTTTTTAGTGGTACATCCTCTAAAAATAATAATAATCATCATAAATTTTTCCAGGATAAGAACTGGGGAAAACTGGCTACAAAAAAGTGTATGGAGACATAGTAGAATGGCACAAGTGACTACTCATACCCCTTGGAGCACTCTGGCTACCTAGGAGAACCATAATAACTACAATATGTAATAAAAAATATGATCTGACCAATAATAAAGCGATAACAATCATTGATCATGAAATATGGGGCCAAACTCTGAAAATTGAAATCGCAGTATTGGTATTGGGCATGTCAGGAGAAAATATAAACACTGTCAATTTTTTTGCCACTGCCTTGGGAATAGTGTTTGACTTGGTCAACTAGGTTGACCAAGTCAAAATACCCAAACTGAAAATGAGACACTAAACTGAGCTAAACTTGCATGCATACAAGGTAAGAACTGCTCCAAGATGTATATTAAAACCCAACTTAAATTATGTCATTCAAAATCATGGTGACAATAATAAATAATAATAACAATCAATAAAATATATATGTGTCTTTGAGTAATCATTGAATCCTCAGGAAGTCTCTTTTATATGCCATGCTTACAAAGTTTAAAAAATTTGTTAGTGATAGGTGAAGGTGGAAAACAAGGCTAAGGTAAAAGGGAAATGACTTATAATTGATTTTGACTATATTGTATCTCTGAATGATGACAAGTACACATAACCACAATGGCATATGCATGACAGATAAACAATAGGGAATGGTGGTGTCTCACAAGTGGAGGAGTTGATATGAAAAGAGTTCATTCAACTTTAACAACATGTCTACAACTTACATCCAAGATAACAATCAAGCTCTGTGAGGATCTTTTCTAGGACTCTTGCATTAAGTACACACAAAACTATAGTGAAGAGATCATATGGGACACCTAGAATTAGATCTCCCTTACTCCATCTCGCATCAAAAACTGTGGGATCTGTGAGGAATTAATCATTACATTTCATTAAGATGACCACTAGTCTTTGGATTTAGCATTTATTGATCCACTGCTTTATTTGGGCCTTTCACAATTTCATTTCATATCCCTTTTTGAGTTGTGTCTAAAGACACGGTTAGCAACTTTATTTGAGGGCTTGCATTTCTCAACATATAGCATATAACACATAATGCATGTAATGATGGTAGACATATTTTTTCAAGTTTTAACTGAAAACTCTTCAGGAAACTAGGGGAGAATATCCACAGTTAGGACCAAACATTGGGGTCAACTGACTAGAGAGGTCAAGGCTTCAAAACCCAACTCACCTAAGCTTAGGAACAAGCACCAGCGAGTTCTCCTAGCCCAGAATAATCCAGGATTCGGTAAGTTTTGTTGTAGAAATCAGAGTTGAGACACAAAACAACATGGGATCCATCATGCATACGGTTCAAAGTAGGGAAGATAATATTCAATCTCATAGGTCTCAATCAATCATAAGTCGTGGGTAAAATCAATCATGAATGATACTGGATGGATGAAGACAAGTGATACATGAAACCATCATAGCACTAAAGTTTAAAAGTTGTGTAAAGCATGGCATAATCAACGGTCTTCAACACCATATTCTCTAATCATTCTCAACACAAGTAAGTCATCAGTGGAACATATAATATAAGTATAGGTCACCATAATCATCATAGCATTACAAGTCAAAGGTGTTGATATGCATCAAAGAGCAAAATCCTACCAAGGAGAAATATACTTGATCTCACCATATACATGCTTCTACCTGAGATGCCCATATGTGAACTGTGTACCATCTCTGCTACTCTGCTCGAATGAACTAAGTCATCACTGAAGCCATCTCAATAGGAGATCTTAGTCATGACAAGGAAATACTTTGCATCTGCTAGTAAACAAGGCTCTGAATGGCTCATGTTGTAATGATGCTCCATATTGTATCCCATCAATATCTCTGGCTCAGAGAATAAAGAGAAAGTACATATGTTGCATCATAGTATCCCAGCTACAGTATATGTGATAACATCTGGCTCCAACTGGGACAAGTGTTATAAGGGAGAGAGTACTTAAGAACCTCAGAAATCTCTGATCCGCAGCACCATCTCATCAACAAATATCCAACACTTGAGTTTTCTGCTTTAACTTCAAGTGTACATGTTTCTACGCACATGGAAGCAAAGAATACAAGAGTAACATGTATGGGACACAAAATAATACTAAAAATAAATGTTGGAAGTAAATGTAGGAAATAAAATGTTGAAATCACAAATCAAATCTAAGAATTGTAAAACAGTTGTAAATTTTATTTAAAGACACTCGAACCAAGTAGAGTGCCAAGCTCAAAATCCTAAAGACTCACACATAAAAAGATGAAGAAAAGACTCAACCTACTGCTCAAGTGAGATTATTCAGTCCTAACTACCCTACTCTAACCAATCAAACAAGTGTTAAGTAAAATCATAAATCCAACGCAATCACTTGCTGAACGGATCAATTGATCTTTCTTTGCAGTTAATAATACAAGCCAGAGATGGTTTATAAGTAAAGCGAATAAAAATCAAAGCCACTCTAACTTGCTGCTTGATATTCAAACATAGATACACACAATGTGGAATAAAATCATTTGAAGGCTGGAACTGATTTTTACAAACTTCATCCATCAAAGCACTAATGGGATCATAAAAATAAGGTGAGTTCACCTTTGATGGAAAAAGACAATATTACTTATGATTCATCTTCGCTAAGTAATTCTTTGCTCTCTCCTCTACATGAGTTGGACACTCAATCCTATTCACTCTAGGAAAAATGGAAAAACCAAATGGGGATACATTGTAATGTGATAAAACTAAGATTGAAATTAACCCCTCTTGTTGTTCCAAAATGGAGAAAAGATGAAATTGATCTTTATACACCTTCTCCAACCATACATAAGACATATTTACAAATTGAAAAATATTATTTATTAAAGATGACTAAGAAGAGACATGAAGTGCTTTTTTCTCCAGCTATGTGATAATGTTCAAACTCCTGACTAAATTTTTTGAAAGTAACAGCTTGATTAGAACACAAACCCATACAGGAAGACTCGAAAAGTTGGGACGGGAGGGTGGATTCAAAATTTTCACCCAGACTTGGAATAATTGATCTTGGAATTTGATGAGAGGGAAAAGATTTCAATTTAATTCCAGAAATGATTGCAAGATTTAAAACAAGGTCAATATCCTCACATTGAACCAACACATCTTGATTAAATATTGGATAAGGAATTTTAGAACAAGGATGTTTTTTATCAGGTCCACTTACAATCATATCATAATTATCATGTGATTGATATTCTTACGAGATATGATCAAAATCTGATTCAAAATTATTGTCAACGAGGCCATGAGGATCTTTGATGGATTCACAAATGAGAGTATCAACTATGGATGGGTCCTAATAGTAATCATTTTGTTATTTATATGTGCCTTCTTGAAGTAATGATGACAATATTCTACCAAGTTCCCCTTCTATATCAATATCAAGGTCATAATCTTGAAGGGTCAACATTTGATCATCATCATTTTCTTGCATCAAATGGTCACTCAAAGGCATATTCATTGTTGACTCAGGAGAGAAGGAATCAATTTGACAAAGAAAATCATCAGTTATCTCATTATGGTTATCTTGATCATCTCTACCAGATTGATCCTCAACAACACAATCATTATCTGGCTGTATGGATTCATCAATGTTTTTACCCCGTTCTTCTCTTAATAACTCAGTGAACATGTCGTATCCAGTGATGGATCTTGGTGCTAATGTATATAACAAAAAATTAGCATTACCTCCTAAGGATTCACCTAGGGATCACATATAGACATATTCATCCTCAACACCATATGCTTCAATATAGTTCCAAACAACATCCAAGTGTCTTTCAATTGATTCGATTGTATTTGCATAAAAGTGAGGAAACCCTTCATTGTATCATTTTGCCATGGGATGAGGTGCCCCATATACTTGAGAGAAGTCAAAGCAGGATAAAAGCAACTTTATAAGCTTGGTTGGGTTTTCCTTTATCTCCTTGAAATATTGGAGGTAAATTCGAGTTCATTGTGATTTATGGGATGGGTTCACATCTCAGTGGAGTTGCATTGTGGAGTCACCAGGTGAACGAATTGTCATGTTCACCAATGGATAATGTTGTAGGAGAGGTGAGTGAAATTCATGCAGTGATTGTAAATATTTAAACATATAAAATGCAATCACTAAAATTATATCGAATGGGATATGAATGATAAAAGATGTAAGTACATTCACAGACACCGAAGGTAAATTAAATGAACCAAGGTAAGCCTCTACCTCCCCGACAACAATGTCAAAAATGTTATCACGAATCTTGTAGTTGCCCCATAGGGTGATCCTATCCAGGATGGCAGAGGGAAAGGCAACTAAAATCGTGACCTACGATATCCAAGACCTATGAAAGAACTCAAATGTCACACTAGTCAAGGTTACCAACACTTCGGACTCAGTTAAAATACTAAGATTCTTAAAAATGAGGAAGGAAAGTAGATAGTCCAAGGGAACTTGATTAAATCTCTTAGTATGATAGTTAATTAGAGTTTTGTACAATTACTAAGAGATTACGAGTGTCTGTGTGAAAAGCCCCAATTTTACCCTAGGGTTTTAAGTATGAAAATTTGGATCTAAGGGTAAATGGTGAAATTACTCAAAATTAGACACTCAGATTGATTGCTAGGTGTAATATTAGACAATTGGAGGTGAAACTAGCAACACCCATTTTGTGCAACTGAAGATACCCACTTCTCCCTAGGAGGGTGTCTTCTCTAAAGGAATGGCCACTGCGTTGGATGGACAAATGGAGTCCAATGGTCACCAAAATTTAAACTAAAGGGTTTTAATTTGCTCCCAAGGTGGGTTTTAAGTTTTAAATACAGACGCAAACTAGATACTACTAAACTAATAGATGAGGGTTTCGCCAGAGAATATTTTAAACTAATGGAATAGAAATTTAAAACAAGAGATATAGAGTAGATCTTACCCAAAAAATATTCTAGATGCCTTGCAAATGATTATTTATCCTATCTCGGTCAATTTGAAGCAATTCGAATGAAGCACCAAGTGAAATTGATTTTCTCAAGTGAGGTAGTGCGTCCCTCTTCCCTGCACAACCAAACTACCGAAGTGAAATTTGCTATGCAAGAAAAATGAACTATAGATGGAAGAAAAACAAAGAGCATATCAAAGATCAAAGATACTATTGAAAAACCTCTTGATTATGAAAACGTTTTCACGAGAAACAAGTTGGGAGATCCACAAAAATGCCCCAAGAGAAAACACCATTTTGCTTGCAAAACACTATATTCCAAAAATATTTAATACCCCTGAAAAATATTTCAAATTCTCAACAAAATAAACTTTCCAATCATAGACAAGAACATCCCACAAAAAAGATCCAAGAATTTCTGCAAAAAAACTCTTTATTCAAATATCAAGAGCCAAGAGTACATAATTTTCTGATGAGATACAATGAGGGGGATCTCTTCTTTATATAACTTTTGAGAGACAAAAACCCTAAATTAATTTTTCATCCAATGGTTGAGATTAAAACATCATAAATGGTGGAGCTCACTTTTACACGGATCAATACATGCATCAACATGACTAAGTCAAGAGGGGGTCGAATTACCTCATAAAGCCCATTTTTACAACACGAGAAATCATTATTTTCGCAAGTTTAACACTTAAGGGACATGGGGGGGGGAATTATGGGTTCCCCCCATACATATTTATAAAGATACAACTTGATTTACACACTTTTATTTTGGTCATTTTGACCAATTTCTCCCTATGGGGGACGTCCTCCCTAAGAGAGCCAAAATAATAATATGGAGCATGAAAATGGATGAAATTGGTGTAGAAGTGTCTAGAGAGCCATAATAAATCATCTAGAGAAATTCCCTTGCCATTCCTTCTACCACACAAGACAAATAAAATTTTTCAATGATTTCCTAGTTCATTTTTTAGTGGTACATCCTTTGAAAATAATAATAATAATCATCATAACTTTGTCTAGGATGAGAACTGGGGGAAACTTACTGCACAAAAGTGTATGGAGACATAGTAGAATGGTACAAGTGACCCGTGAAGCACTGTGGCTCCCTAGGAGAACCATAATAACTGCAATCTGTAATAAAAAATATGATCATACCAATAAAAAAGTGATAATAATCATTGATCATGAAATATGGGGTCAAACTCTGAAAATTGAAACCGTAGTATTGGTCCTAGGCATGTTTGGAGCAAATATAAACAATGTCAATTTTTTAGACACTACCTTGGGAACCGTTTTTGACTTGGTCAACTGGGTTGACCAAGTCAAAATACCCGAACTGAAAGTTAGATACTGAACTGAGCTAAACCTGCATGCATCCAAGGTAATAACTACTCTAATATGTATATTAAAACCCAACTTAAATTATGTCATTCAAAATCATGGTGACAATAATAAATAATAGTAGTAATCAATAAGATATACATGTCTTTGCGTAATCATTGAATCCTTTGGAAGTCTCTTGTATATGCCATGATTACAAAGTTTAAACAATTTGCTAGTTCTAGGTGAAGGTGGAAAACAAGGCTAAGTTAAAAGGAAAATGACTTATAGTTGATCTTGACCATATGATATCTCTGAATGATGACAAGTACACACAACCATAGTGACAAATGCATGACATATAAACAATAGGGAATGGTGGTGTCTCACAAGTGGAGGAGTTGATCTGAAAAGAGTCAATTCAATTTAACAACATGTCTACAACTCACATCCAAGCTAACAATCAAGCTTCGTGAGGATCTTTTCTAGGACCCTTGTGTTGAGTACACAAGAAACTATAGTGAAGAGATCATATGGGACACCTAGAATTAGATGTCCCTTACTCCATCTCACATTAATACCCGCGGGTTCCATGAGGAATTAATTATTACATTTCAATAAGATGGTCAAAAGTCTTTAGATTTAACATTTATTTATCCACTGCTTTATTTGGGCCTTTCACAATTTCATTCCATATCCCTTTTTGATTTGTGTCTAAAGACACACTTTGCAACTTTATTTAAGGGCTTGTATTTCTCAATATATAGAATATAACACAAAATGCATGTAGTGATGGTATACATATTACTTCAAGTTTTAGCTGACAACTCTTCGGGAAACTAGGGGGGAATATCCATAGTCGGGACCAAACAACGGGGGCAACTGACCAGAGAGGTCAAGGCTTCAAAACCC
The DNA here is from genome assembly GCA_001517045.1 of Pseudotsuga menziesii. NCBI lineage: Eukaryota > Viridiplantae > Streptophyta > Pinopsida > Pinales > Pinaceae > Pseudotsuga > Pseudotsuga menziesii. Next base: position 820,629 of record LPNX010674370.1, on the reverse strand, counting down.
AACTCACATAAGCTCAGGAACCAACACCAACGGGTTCTCCTGGCCTAGAAGGATCAAGGCTTCAGAAAGTTTTGTTGCATAACTCAGAACCGAGACACAAATCAATATGGGATCCATCATGCATAGGGGTCAAAGTAGGGAAGATGATCTTCAATCTCATAGGTCTCAATCAACCATAAGTCACGGGTAGAATCAATCATGAATGATATTGGATTGATGAAGACAAGTGATACATGAAACCAACATATGACTAAAGTTTAAAAGTTGTGTAAAGCATTGCACAAGCAATGGTCTTCAACATCATATTCTCTAATCATTATCAACACAAGTAAATCATCTGTGGAATATATAATATAAACATAGGTCACCATAATCATCATAGCATAACAAGTCAAAGGTGTTAATATAAATCAAAGAGCAAAATCCTACCAATGAGCAATATAATTGATCTAACCATCTACATGCCTCTACCTGATATGCCCATATGTGAACTATGTACCATCTCTGCTACTCTTCTCGAATGAACTAAGTCATCACTAAAGTAATCTCAATAAATAATGAGATCGCAGTCTTGGAAAGGAAATACTCTATATTTGCTACTAAACAAGGCTCTGAATGGCTCATGTTGTAATGATGATCCATGTTGTATCCCATCAATATCTCTGGCTTAGAGAATACAAAGAAAGTACATATGTTGCATCATAGTATCCCAACTATAATATGTGTGATAACAAGTGCCTCAAATTGTGTGGTTGTTGTTATACTAAAAGGTGTTCATGGAGTCTTTCAACCACTTATTTTAATAAAAAAAGGATGATACCTACTAAGATAAGGTAGAGAAATTAAGATCCACTTTGTTCATCCAATAATCAAAAGCTTATTCTCTAGATGCTCAAAGAAAGGGTTTTCTAATGGATAATGGTAGCCAACTATTGGAAACTCTAAACATTTTAATGCTAAAAATATTGGTGAGAGTCATACATTAATTTATATCACAGTATGATATCATTTCTTGTACTAACGTAAACTTTGATATTGCATTGGATTTGAACCTAATGGATTTTGATTGGCAGGAAAACGTTGAGTGAACTTCAACGTTTGTATTTTTAATTTATCTGTTGAAGCCACTAGATCCATCCAGGTGGCCATCTCAACACATGAGGCCGATGCTTATGTTTCCAGAAGTCAAGTTTTCTCTAATATTGTTGTAAACTGTTTGATCAAACTTACAAAAGTCAGAATGATAATGTTTAATATTGCTTACTGATCCTGATGTTTCTTATTTGTGAAGAGATATTTATTTCATATTTATCTTGTGTAGGTACTTCAAAATACCATCATTGAGGTTGATATTGACCACCTTCTTTAGATCATATATGTATATTTACAGGAACTTGGAATGGAAGAAATTCCTTCAAGGTATGATAGTGTTTTTTTGTCACTAGCATGAAATCATATGTGCTAATGTCTGCAGTGCAATTGGTACTATTCGATACCACACATTTTATGACATAGTTGGAATTGAATCCATGCCCATGTAATTTTGTTGGTGAGCCTGTATATTTACAGGAACCTAGGATAAAAGAGATTGATTGAAGGTTTGTTGATGTCTTATTTATCACTAGCTATGATGATATTGATTGTCATAATGTCTAAGTTGTAGTCGAAACTATTAGATCCCATTCATTGTGACATAATTGGCATTCAATTCATGCCATGTTCATGCAATTTTATTAGTGAGTTATATTTGAAAATTATTAATAGTAGTATAATATCTTGAATTCTACAAAATTATGACAGGACTAGAGATGACAATAAACCATTACAAATGGTCAATACTATATTGCATGAGCTAGTCAAGCTCCATGGAACTGCAATCAAGGGCTATCTTTCCACGGTTCCCATTGACTTGGAACTACATCCTATCAGTCTTTCCTATATTTATCTAAATCTTTAGGTAATTTATAAGTATACTATTAACTGGTTTATAGCTAAATTGTAATACAATACATTTCAATTGCTCTTGTAGAATCATGTTTGTTGAAAGGGAAGAGCTTTCAACTTGGAACTGGTTTGTAGATGTCAGATCCTGTGATGTATTAACATTAATGTTTGTTTTATACCTTGCAGAACAACTAGTGGTTGTTCATAATGATTTTAGGCATTTTAATTCTCATGCTTGTTTCACTACACAATAGGGTTCCCACATTCAATGTCTCATCGACAGTTTTTAGTGTTGATAAAGGCTCCGACTGAACGTCATTGCAACGACATCACTTAAGCAACATCTATAAGGGTCACTTAAGCGATGTTGCTGAATTCTTACCAGATCAACATCTTATAAAAAAGCACCGACCCTAACATCGTTAGAGTGTCTAAAAAGAGACGCCTGTAAAGTGGATCCAATGCCTATCAAACGTCCAAAAAGAGACATTTACAAAGTGGAGTAAATGTTGGTTGAACATCCAAAAAGTGACTTCCAAAATTCCATGGAGCAAAAAAACAGTGATGACCTGTTGAACTAACATCGATTATTATATGCTTAATCGACATTGAAGTTATAGTACCAACGTTCAAACCACACCATTTGAATGTCGTCAGAACATCCAAAAAATAGACATTTCCATTGTAGATGTAATATTGGCTAAACATCCAACAAGAGACATTTGGAAAGTAGAAATAATGTTGGCCAAATGTCCAAAAAGAGATGCCTAGAATTGCATTGAGGAAAAAAATGGATGATTCGTCAAACTAACGTTGAGTATTCATTACATAATCTACGTTTGATTTATCATACCGACATTCAACCCACACCACTTGAATGTAAATTGAACATCCAATAAGTCATGTTTATAAATAGATCTAACAAAAAAAATGTGGAAGGTCTATTTCAATTCTTCTCCATTGTTGTAACTTAAAACTATTGATCCTATCCCTAGGGAAACCATGAAATCCCTAGCATAATCCAAATATCCAATTAGGGCTTGAAGCCAAAATTTTAAAACATAGACTTGGGCTTGGAACTAGCAAAGGGTCCACTTGGACTCAACTTGGACTAAGATCAGAATGCACAATAAGAACAAGAAACCCTATCACCTCAAGAGAGAGAGATAATAAGTACATGTGAAGATCAAAGAGAGATAAAGACTAGCGATCTCGTGGGAGATTGGTTGAGTTTTCTCAATGATGGGGTGTGTGAGATGAATCATTGATAGTGCATCAAAATTTGAGGGAATTCAGGACAATGATGTGTTTAATGGCCAAATTGAGAACAATTTGTGCATGCATGATTGGGGCACAATGTTTTATTATTTGGTTTATGAGTGGATATTGAAGGGGTAGTAAGTATGCCCCTTGTTGAAGAGTTGACAATGTGGGCAGGGATTGCAGGCATGTAGAGTAAGTTCCTTAGCTATAGTAATGTTGGGAAAAGGTTGGTTATCTGGCCTAAAGTACCACATAGAACACATGATGGAATAAATCTAGGTGCAGGGGGATTACTTGGTGAGGCTAGGGATTTTGTCTTTAACTACGTGGTGCCCCAATTCTTGGGATTGGGAGTGACTAGTAATGGCGTTGCCACAGGTAAAATTGGGCCTAGGTTGCTATGGATGGTGCACTTATAGGAACAACCAAAGTGAAGTTGAAATGGGGGTATCGGTTTGGTACAATTTCTAGATATGGTGGAGTTCGATAACAAACTGATATTCCTAAAGTGAGTCTAGGAAAGGTAAGAGTAGCATGTCTAGAGTTTCCTATACACCCAAGGGGAGGGACAAGAAGGGAATTTGGAACACCAGTGGTACTGAAGGAGGTGAGGGAATGGTTGTTCCTTCAAGGGGATGGGCATTTTCTAGTGCAAATGTCAACATTGAAGCAATTGATGTGTTGTCCTTTAGTGAGAAGATAGTGCACATAAGACAATTAGTAGAAGTCAAGATTGTTGATGAGGTCTAGCATATGCCCCTAGAAATGTTGAGTATTTATAGATTCCTGGACCAATATCAACATATGATGGTTGGTTTCCTAATCCTACAGTGGGTAGTATTTTATCAGTGTTTCAATTGGGGAGAAGCTCATGGTATGTGAGTTGGTCAAGGGTGATTATTTTCCTTATGGGGGGACATCATGATGCAGAATACCAATTAGGAAACTGCCTTCATGGGATACGTGTAGCTATGTCCCAAAAGGATATTGTTATCAAGTTGAGCATTGACTACTTCATTATCAAGGACTACCATTTTTCCTACCAATTTAATGGGGACGTTCTGGTATAGACATTGTGGTTTTGATGGCCTACCATCATAGGCGTGAAGGCTGATAGATGATGGGACTAAGTCTTGTGATCCAAGACGTTTCCAAACATGGATTGGCATTGCATAAGTGGACACTTCTTCATCGAGTATGCATCAATGAATGTTGATGTTCTTGATAGTGACTAGAATTTAGAAAGCAATGAATGAGGTCAACCAGGGCTTGCCTTTGTCAAGATCAAAGGTAATTAGACATTAATCAAATGGGTCATTTGTGCTTAAGGCTGGTAGCAATGCCTTATTTTGGGAAGGGGAAGACTAAAGAACTTCTATTGTGGACATGGTGGCAGGGGATTGTGCCAAGTCATCTACAATGCTATAATTGTGGGACGACTTAATATGAGGGTCATGGGCAGTTCATTAAAAAATGATAACCATAATAACATATGATCTATGGTGCATGTGTGAAAGTTTGTGTCAAGATGTTGCTTAATGAATTTTCTTATATAAATATTCAATGCTTGAGTTTTTTCTATTATTGTAATATCTAATTCTTATGCAGACACCAACTAGAAACGAGTACTCCTCACGTATTACAATTAAATAATAAGCTTAAAAATACATGTTGATATGGTCAACATAAAACAAAATAGAACTAGTGAGAATGACATGTGTAGAAGATGCTATTAATAAATAGGTGGCTAACATTCTAAGAAATGGTTAAATGTTACATTATTGGAAACAAGAGGTTGGTAAACTCGAACAACAAATTGAAATTTTGCAAAATGCAAATTTGTATGAAAAGTGTGTATGCATGCCATTTATTATATTATCATTGGAACCATTCCTTGGTACAAATGATGTACTTCTGAGTTTATGATTGTAGGCACTTGATGGGTGACAGGATTACAACTTTGAGCATCAAGGAACTCAAGATTACCTTAATGCTTACATAGAATTGATTTCAACTCCGTAGCATTCCCAAATCTCAATGGCAGGGACTTGTTACATTGCAACTTCCCTTGTTGGGATACATATATGTGTTCCCTTAGAGTCCAATATATATGGGAACTTAGCAGGTTGTTAAGGAAACTTACCAAACAAGCAATTTCATGTACAATATGGTTTTAATATCTACTATGCCTATCTATGGAAAGACAAGTAGTAATCATTAATGACATTTTAAAAGTAAAAATATAAGAGGTTAATATCAAATTATAATTTATGGCTTTCTAACGAACTTTTCAAATATTTACAATGGTTATAAATTTGCATTATATAATTTCAAATTTCTTTGATCTGAAAACGATCATGGATATTTCATTGGAATAGTTCATCACAATAGATCTTGCAGCTTAGTTCTTTTTATTAGCTTATTTCCACTTGCTGCTAAATCACTGGATTTGTAAGAAAAATAAATAGAGCAAAGAAATACACAATACACACAAATAACACAATATTTACCCTAGGAAAACCCATTATGGGGAAAAACACAACCAACATTGAAGACCATGCCTTGCTCTTCAAATAAAATTGCAAATACAAAGGAAATGATATTCTCTATGCGATTACCTATGACTTGGCGCCAAAATGGATATTATAGGATCTCTTATCTCCTCAGTTCTACTCTAATATCCACTCTCATGTTGTTTCTCAACTATGGAAGAACACAAAAATATCATAAGAATGTAACCTCACCTTTTCTTTATGGCTAAGTATTTAACAAAGCACCACAATCGTCAAGAGTTAGATTTTAAGGTTTTCGCATGACCAAACTCTCGATTAGGGTTAGGGTTTTAGACCTTTTAGAATGTTTTTGAAATTCCACATGTGACTAAATCTACATGTACGAGAAACAAGAGCTAACATGCAATCCACTTAATACTATGGTGGTCTTAGTACCTAAAGCTACATATAGGATTGTCTTTTTTTTGAACTTAAGACCTTGGAACTCAAACCTATCCTATAGTCATCTCAAGAATTTTACCTAAGAGAGACCTGACCTTTTACCCTTGTTGTTCTACTCTATGACATTATGTTTTATTTATGTTTCTGTGTTCAATTTAGTTTATTGGTTAGTAAAATTTACTAAAAAGGCACAACTTGTATAGAATTTGATGTGTTTTTAGTCTTTGCTGTTGATGCTTGCTTGATCAAATGGTTTTTATTCTTTGGAAAGTCAAACTAGGCTACGAGGCTGGGCTCTCCTCCATAAAGCAACGCGCTACAAAACTGATGAAAAGGTTGCGCTACCAAACTGTTTAAAAGTTGTGCTACCAAACTGTGGTTGTGGCACTACCAAACTACACACCAACACTACGGAATTGTCGGAGTGGTCAATGCACTAACTACCTTCGGTCATTCCAATCTTCTAAAAGCCTGCAGTCATGACAAGCAGTTGGAAAATGGTAAATAATATATTGGGATGGTGGTACGGTTCCCTGATTTCAAGTTAATCTGTGTGATGAACCTCTCCTTAATCTTTCATAATGATCAGTACGGTTAGGGAGAATATTGTTAGTCATATTTTTCTCGAGGCATTGCTGATCAGTGTTTATGGTAATAAGGGTTAACAGACACCACTCTGACTCTGTTTCTCATAGTAACCAGACAAAATAGTCATGCCTTCACACAGGAATGGCCATGTAGTTAGGTATGATCCTGTTGGGGCTGAAATTCTCGAAGCATACCCAGAATTTGGTATGAGGTTTAAAAATGCAGGTTGGTTTCGTTTTTGTGAGAAACTATGAGGGCACCACTATGGTGTATCTTGGGGGTTTCACAGAGGGTTTCAATACATTGTTACGGTTGGATACTTAACTTTTTCAATCTGTAAGAATTTAATAGCCATAGCTACAGAGCTAGCACGAGATGGCGAAGGACGGTTTAAACTTCAAGGAATTAGTGCCCCTGAATGTAATTGTTTCCTGGAGAAGAAGCATCATAATCTGGATTGGTGCAAGGGTATCCTGCAGGCTTGGATGAAGGAGAAGTACAACCATCTTTTGAGTCTAGTCCAAAGGTACATCACCGGAGAAGGAAGGTACACTATAGTCCATTTATATCGTATGCATTTCCTCCTGCATCTAGACGGTATACAAAAATGAAACTGGCTTTTATATTTTTTGAAGTGTCTCATGAAAATGGCAGCCAAAGTTAGATGTTTTCCCAAAAACCAGCATCGTATTTTCCATCAGGCACTGATTAAGGTGTTTTTTTAACAGCAACGGCGATTATTTGTATTAATTTTTTAGCCTACAAAAAGAGGATGCGGCCATACTGGACATCCTATTACAAAAGATATTATGTTTGTCTTTACATATTGTATTTCCATTTCAAAGAAGATTTTAGCTTTCTAAACTGCTTCTACTGAACTACTACTTTGTTGCGTATATATCTTTACAGAATATACACGACAAGATTCGCCACAAAAGAGAATACACTTATAAGGCATGGAAAAAAAACAAAATTTAGCATTACTTTAGATAGAAACCATCCATTTAACACTTGCTCAAAACTGCAGTAACTTTCTACTTTTAGAAATTCATCTTTGTCATCCAGTTCTTATTGTTTTTAATAATCAGAGTCAAGGTTTTAATTTGAGCCTGTTCTTGGACTTTTGATTTTAAAGAGACATTCTCGATCTCTTTCTTGGAAAGTTTTGCAACGTGATTGACTGGAATTTTTCCGCCATGATCTTCATTACCTACTTATGAGTGTAAGATGCCTAAACTATCCAACTTAAATATGCCCATACTCTGCCCAGAAGAGATCCTTCTCACGAACAGAGATAATATTATCTTCTCGTAAAAAGAAGACGAAGAACCAACAAATAATTGTATTATCACATAAATTCATCAACGTATACACATTGCATCTATGACAACATTTGCAATTCCAATGTCTGATCTTGATATTACAGATAGTAGCACTTGACAAAGTATCGAGATGAAGATCTGGAAAAAACCTCCAAGGAATCCAGATATTGGTTTTAGCACTATCATAGTAGAGCAGGGTCGATCTAACCGTCCCAGGAAGGGGTATACACCAAAGAGAAATCTTCCTCAAATACTTCATAATTCTTGTTCCCTTTCGCTTCAAAACACACAGAGGGATAGCATCGAAGATTCGATTATGTTACCAAATAAGGGATTGGCGAATAACATCGTTTAAATTTTTAGCAATTGCATCTGTGGTATTCTTATCTTCCCACTTTAAAGTGCTTTTGTCATTTGAACTTATCCATAGAGATCCTCTCATAATGTTCAATAATATTAGAGTTAACGTACTGCACAGGCCTTGTGTAGTTCCAATGGTACTGGCAATTTCTACTAACTGTTTTCAACTTTCAAATAAATTCTATAAACCAGGAGGAAGAATTCATGACAAAGTATGTCTACCGAGAAAGGTAATTAACCCCATCAAAAGAACGAGGCAGATAAGGTGGATAAACAAAGGATGAGAGGGTCCTTAAAGCGATTAAATCCTAGAGAAGTTGATTTACAGGAAACAAAGGAATTGAATGAACCTGAAAATGATAGAGGCCGAGGTAGAAATCAGAAAATGAAGAAGAGTGTTCAAAATCCTTACCCACTTAGAGGATCTCATACTAGCCTACAAACAAATTTAAGCTTAATACAAAGGCCATTTTTAACCCTTCTTTAAAAGAACAGAAAGTAATTGATCTTAAAAGTTCGCCTGAGGAATTTCGATTGAAAGATAAGAAAAGAAAGGTCAAGACTTCAACTCATAGAATCATTCAAACGAGAAGCAATCCTAAAATTGACAAGGGACAACAGATGAGTGTAGCCTGTAAAGAGCCCGAAGGTAAATAGTCTAATGTTGATAAGCAATCTTAGAAATTTAATCATGCCCAAGGGATGAGGAGGAGGGATCAAATTCGTTCATGGAGACAGAGGAAAAGGTGGCAGATTTCTTAACCAGTATAGATAATACCATTTATGTTATCCCATGTTCTCCTGAAACTAGTCCATATGTTCCCACAACCTCCGAGGAAGAATAGAAAATGCAATCTATGGAACACAGTGATACTGTCAGGCCAGAAGTAGAAAGATCAACTGCTCAATTAAATGTACCTGAGAATGATGATTTACTCCCACCTGAAAATTATAAACATCCAATCAGTCAGAAGCTTAAGAAGAAGTTAAAGAAATTTAAAATCCAGGTAAAGGACTTACAACTGGAAAATAAGCAAATACAGGGTAAATTGAATAATCCCAATAAGAAGTGGGGAAATATTGTCATCAAGTACAGTAAACTATGTAAATTTTCTCAAAGGACAAGAAAGAATAATGGAAATACACTGATGCAAAGAAGGTATTGGAAGAAGGAATGCATGTAGGAAAGGCAGAAACATCAGGCTAGCAATGACAAGTCGGGTATCTTAACAGATTTAGGCGCTCATATTTTACAAGATACACTCCATAAGAGAGAAGATGAATCCAAATGAAATATATACTTGGTTTAAGAAGGTTCAGAAGATGTAGTTCTAGGTTACATAGTTCATGTTTTTCAAGTCTACAAGGGAGTTGTAGAATTTTCATTTCACTATTGTTGGTCTTCTTAGTTTTAATGCTTTATATTTTATAAGACTTCAAACTTATATTTATTTTTTACATATTGTAAAGGGCAGACACACATCTATTTTATATACTTAAGTTAGTTTGGTTGGATAAGATAGCATACCCATGATAATAGGATCTTAGAAATGTTTTTTTTTTCGATCCATTTGTTCCATCTAGAAAGATATAATTAGTAAACAGATGACTCTTGAACCCTATAAGATAGGATCTAGATCTAAAAGAAGAGATGTGTAACAATTATAAAAGAAAAAATTGATAGAGTGAAGGGGGTTCGATTTTGAAAACGCCAATGACGGGCCTGTGGAACTTGTAAACTCATTCTTGAATACAGAATTCTATCAATGTCTAAGATCATTTGGACCATGAATTAATTGTGCATCTTGTATGTTTACTACTAATCTTCTATTTGAAATTTGAATACAAAATTTTGTAATTCTTTGCATAATCAGATAGTTGCAGAACTAATAACATTTACACTGTGAATGCCTAATGCCTATGATATATGTTTAGTTTTCAATTAGCCTTCTTGATTTAAACATTGTTATATCATGGAATTATGTGTGAATATGTGGAATATGTAGCTTACATTTTCATATGTTTACATCCTAATATGGTATTGGATTTGAGTTCATTTTTTGTTCATGGTTGTAAAGCCTTTGGATTCATAGTTTATTATTGTTCTTTATGCAATGTATAAGTACTCCACACAGACCCTGTTTGGCTTGATATTTATCCAACCACTTGAATATAAACCTAAATACTTCTACATTCATGTCTAAGTTCCCTAGCTTGGCCCTGTAGCAGTCTAGTGTAGATCTTAGGGATAACATTTTCTAGCGTCGTTGTTGGGGAGCGGAGGGACGAAGTTTTCTTCTCTGGGATATCTTTATTCATTAGATCTGACTTTTGAGGCAAACAGAAGTCAAATAGTGTTAGTGACTATGTTTCCCTCTCGAGGGTTTTAACCACGTGACAAACATCGGTGTGTTGATCTGCGATCTATTTGTGTGAAGCGGTATCTAAAGGTGTTCGGTCTTTTGAGAGTACCATGTGTACCCGAACATGGTATCAGAGCTTTTATGAAGAGCCGCTTTCGGTTTTGATCTAGATCTGGAACCGGTGTTGCCGAAACTTTGAAAGGGTTTCTGGTTCTAAATTTTCTGTGCATTTTTTGCTCGTGGGAGCTGTTCCATTGCGTCTGGAGCGTCATTTCCATTGGAAAATAATTTTCGTTTCACCGAAAACCGTTTCCGTTTGTTCCAGAAACACCCATTTCGGCAAATCTGAAGGTATAATGTTACAGTGACGGATTTGTTTTTTTTAAATCTCTCATATTTTATCAGTTTATTATTAGATCTTTTATGTTTTAGTCTCAGACTGTTGTTTTCCCTGACTGCATATGCTCTTTGCCGTGCACCTTGCGCGATCGCGGCGTATCAGAAACAGTAAGAGAAAGTTTTTTTTTGTCTTCTCAGTTACGTATGCTCTTTGTCGTGCTTCTTGTGCGATCACGGCAAATCAGAAACAACGAGAAAACTTGAAAACGTAGACTCTCCGGGTAAGCTAACCAAGATCTAACCCCATTGTGTGGAAAAAGTTTTTTTTGTTTTTTTTTTTTCGTTTTTTTTGGTGATTTGTAGGAAAAAAAAGCAAACACAGAAAATGAGAGAGAAGAGTATAAAATAAAAATAAAATAAAAACCCTTCCTCTTTCCATATTTTGATGTACCTTTTAAACTTAGCTCACTTGGTCCAAAGTTGTTTTACACATTGATAAGTCTTGAGTTCAAGTCTTATCAAGCTACTTTTTAGTGCATGCAATTTCTATTTTCAAGTTACTTTATTGTAAAAGTGCATCTCACATAAATAAAATAAAATAAAAGTGAGTCACTTAAGTCTTTTAATTTATTGTCGCACTATTTAAAAGTCACATTATTATAAAAGTGAACATCACTTATTCTACAAAAGTGATTCACTTCAAAACAACTTTATTGTAAAAGTGATTGTCAAAGGTTGATCTTGGGAAGAGGGGATTTCTTTTTTTTTAGTTGGTTAAATTAATATCTGCCACGTCACTATTGGAGACATCTTCAACATTTTCTTTGATCAATCATAACTTCATCATCCAGAATCAGTTTTAAGTGCCGTTTTTTTTTAAAAACGCATATTTTTTCGAACTCTTTGCATCCAGACAGTTAGTTTCTGTTTTTTCAGCCATTATTTTACAGTATGGCCGCCCTTTGTGATATTATACTTACAAATTCTAACTATTTCTCATGGAAATCTCGTATGGAAGATGTTATACGAAGTAGGGGACTTTTCAGGATAACCTCAGGGAAAGAAATAGAACCCACTGATGATGATAAGAAAATTAAATGGGCAAATAGATGTGATGAAGCTCGTGGATTGATTGGGATGTCAATCTCTATTGATTTACGATTCCACATATCTAGCATTGATGAAGCCGATAAAGCTTGGAAAAAGTTGGAATCTGTGTTTGGTAAATACAATGAAATTCGGGGTCATCAACTTGAGAATGAGTTGCTTTCCTTGAATCCAAATGATTTTTCATGCATTCAAGACTATTTATCTAAGTATAAAACTCTTAGACTCTTATGCGCAGAATGCAAGATTAAGAAATAAGACAAACAATGTATTTATCATATTCTTTCCAAACTTGTACCTACATATTCTGTTTTTGTATCTACATTCTACTCCATGGAAGAATAATTCACTGTAGCTAGCTATCAAGAGCCTAGCATTGAATCATTTTGTGATTCCTTAATTAGAGAGCAAGATAAACTCATTCATCTTGGAATAATTAACAATGCAAATATATTTGGGAAAGTCTTATTGTCCCAACAGAAAGAAAAGTCCAAGCATCCCAAGAAACAAAATGTTCGCAATAATAAGCCAAACAACAAGGGTCCCAAACCCTCTCAGTCAGCTCCTCCTTTAAAAAATGACAAAGGATCCAAGCAAAAATGAAAGAAGACTGAGCGTCATTGCAATTTTTGTGGGAAAGATAATCATGATGAATCTAAATGTTTTAAGAAGATGGCAGCCTTGGAAGCAACAATGAAGAAGCACCACATCATCCTAGATTCGTCTTCAGAATCTACCTCTCATGAGCATGCACTTTGTGCTTCTGGTTACTCTTATACTGCATCTTCTTCTTCTACTTCAATTGAATGGCTCATTGATTCTGAAGCATCTTATCATATGGCTAAGGATAACACCATCTTTTCTACTATGCATGAATGTAACACCAAACAAATATTTGTTGGTGATGATAGATCTTTAAGTGTTGTAGGATCTGGAACAGTTCCAGTAGAAAATTGTCATTTCAGTGATGTACTATGTATTCCAAAAATTTCCTGCAATTTGTTATCAGTTTATCAAATTACTCATTCAAGTGAAGGTAAAACTATGACGTTTACACCTCACCAAGTTGTAATCAAAGATTTTAAAAATCCTCAAAATATCCTTGCTACTGAAACTATTGATGATATTACCAGGTTGTACAAATTTAACAACTTTGGGTCATCACCTTTTCCTTCAGTTTTTGTTGCTCATAGCGATAACTTAAGCAAACTTTGGCATGAACAATTTGGTCACTTAAATTATCGCTCATTGCAACAACTATGTAAAGACAATATGGTGACTGGTCTTCCGCTGGTATCTTGCAAGGATGGTGTTTGTTCCAGTTGTGTACTCGAAAAATATCATCGGGACAGTTTTGACAAACGTGCCTCTTGGCACGCCTCGGTTCCCTTGGAGCTTGTGCATAGTGACTTGTGTGGCCCTCTTCCATCTGCTTCCTTTTCTGGTTTCAAATATTTCTCAACTTTCATTGATGACTACTCTAGACGCACTTGGGTTTACTTCCTAAAACTTAAGAGCGAAGCATTTAACATGTTCTTGGCCTAGAAGGCCCTTGTTGAAAAACAATTTGGTCATCAAATTATTAAGTTAAGATCTGACAATGGAGGAGAATATATTAACAATAAGTTCACTACTTTTTGCACTGAACAAGGAATCCAACAACAGCACACTATTCCATATACACCACAACAAAATGGTGTAGCTGAACGGAAGAACCGCATTTTAAAAGAAATGACTAATTGTATGATCCAATCTAAGGGACTAAGTCTTCAATATTGGGCTGAGGCCATAAATTGTGCAAATTACATAGTTAATCGCACACCCACTAAAGTTTTACAAGGTATAACACCGGAAGAAGCATGGAGTAAAATTAAACCAGATGTAAGTCACTTTCGTGTGTTTGGTTGTGAAGCATGGGCTCACATTCCGGATGAAAAACGGAAAGCATTGTAGCCTAAAAGTGAAAAGTGTATATTTGTTGGATATTCTAAAGATGTAAAAGGTTAGAGACTTCTTCGGCCCCTTTCACATGATATAATCATTAGAAGAGATGTTAAATTTGATGAAAATCTCTTGGCCTGCGACCCTAACTTGGCGGGTGTGCCATCTTTGGCCTGCGAGCCTGATTCAACGATTGTGCCTTCTTCTTCTTCTTCTTCCAGCTTCCTTGACGGGTTTCCAACTCCAGTTTCTAATGATGATAGTGAGGATGAAAATCCACCTCCGCCTACTCATGTTCCTCCAACTGCACCAACACCAATACTTCCTCGATGGGTTCGTTCAACATGTGAAGCAGCTGGTGATTTTGCAGGTGATCCTAGAGATCAACGACGAACACGTTCTCAGTTTCAACGAGCCTCTTCTCTTTTGGCTCAAGTTTCCGAGAATCATGATCCATAAACTTTTGCAGAAGCCTCAAGAAATCCAGATTGGGATGCAGCTATGGATGAAGAATATCGTTCCTTAATGGCGAACGATACTTGGGATCTTGTTCCTCTTCCAAAAGGAAGAAAACTTGTCAGATGTAAATGAGTCTACAGAACTAAGTATGCATCAGATGGAAATGTTGAAAGACTTAAGGCAAGGTTAGTTGCCAAAGGTTTTTCCCAAGTTGAAGGGATTGACTACAATGAAACCTTTGCCCCTGTAACAAAAATGAACTCCATCCGCCTTGTTCTTTCCCTTGCAGCCTTACATAACTGGGAAGTCCATCAAATCGATGTCAAGTCTGCCTTCTTACATGGTGATTTAAATGAGGAAATTTACATGAAACAACCTCCTGGATATGTTCAGAATAACTCTAGCCTTGTTTGTCTACTTAAGAAATCCTTATATGGCCTTAAGCAAGCTCCTAGAGCTTGGTATGTCAAAATGGATAGCTTTCTCCTTGACACTGGTTTTTCTAGATGCCATTCTGACCCCAATGTCTATACCAAGAAAGTAGGAAACCATCTCATCATACTTGTTCTTTATGTTGATGATCTTATCCTTACTGGTAGTGACCATAAACTTATAACCCATGTGAAATCCAGTCTTAAGCAAAATTTTGAAATGTCAGACTTAGAACATTTGCATTATTTTCTTGGTCTCCAAGTCTTGCAAACCAAAGAAGGAATCTTTCTTTCCCAGTCTAAGTATGCTTGTGACCTTCTTCGTCGCTTCCACATGGAAGATTGTAAACCAACCCCTTCTCCCTTCCAGTTTGAAGTCAAACTTTATGCCACTTGTACTTCCCCTGAAGTAGATGCCACCTTGTATCGTCAGCTTGTTGGTAGTCTTTTATACTTTACTCATTCCCCTACTGACCTTTCCTTTGTCGTTGGTCGTGTTGCCCGTTATATGCAAACTCCTCATGAAAGTCAATGGAAAGCAGCAAAAAGAATACTTCGATATATTCGAGGTACAACTCAGTTTGGGATTCATTACAGTACAGGGGAGAAACCTTTGTTGGTTGGTTTCACTGATTCAGATTGGGTCGGCGATCCTGATGATCGAAAGGTTACTACAGGTTATGTTTTCAGTCTGGGATCTGGATCTGTCACTTGGGCTTGTAAGAAACAACAAGCTCTTGCTCTTTCTTCAACAGAAGCAGAATATCGAGCCGCAGTTAATGCCAGTCAGAAAGCTTTATGGCTTCGACAGATCCTTTCAGAGTTTGGATTCGAGCAGCAGCAGCCTACTCCACTTTGGTGCGACAATCAAAGTGCCATCAAGCTTGCCAAAGATCCAGTTCTACATCAACGCATCAAACACATTGAGCTACACATGTTGTTCTTAAGGAGGGATGTTAGGATATTTAGACACTTAGGAGTTAGTTAAGATCAAATTGTGTAATATATCCGTGAGGTAAAAGTGTGTTTCTTTAGTATGCATTAGTATGCATTTGTAAATATTCTAATCCGACGGTCACGATATGTTCTAGACATAGAGTGATCTGACGGTTCAACTTCTCTTAGATAATACCTACCATTGATCCATGGCTTAACATCCAATTGGTCTATGATCTCTATTTAAAGAGCATAGAGGGTCATTGGCTAGTTGATCGATTATGAGAAGCTCATGTAACTTTCTTTCTTTTGCATAATAAATTGCTCCAAGAAGCTATTTGGCTAGGGTCGTGGATTGTTTCCCTCTCGAGGGTTTTAACCACGTGACAGACATCGGTGTGTTGATCTGTGATCTATTTGTGTGAAGCGGTATCTAAAGGTGTTCGGTCTTTTGGGAGTACCCTATGTACCCGAACAAGGTTTTGATGCCATTATCATCCAAATTGGTGAACCACTCAAATGCATCAGCTTCTAAGGATAAGGCAAAGAGCCTCATCTTGACATCTTCAAAATTCACATTATGGCACCACTTGTTGTAACACTATGTAAAAGAAAACAAGTGAGACTTCGCAGTCATTACATCATTACCATAAAAAGAAGGAACCTTTTCAATGGATTTATCAGGGATTTGATGAGGATAACCAACAATGGCAGTAAAGTCCAAGGGTTGAAAAAGGTCAGCCGTGCTAGTAGGTGTATTACTTGATTGAGGATTATCAATAAATAAAAGGTGAACGTCAAAGATTGACTCAGATCTAAGGTCTTCAAGGATTTTACAAGAAGCTAGCTTGCTTTTCCTCCTATGATAGACCTGTTCATGCTCAAGGATGAACTGCAGCAAGCCTTCATAATTTCTTCTTGTAGAATTCCTTGGTAAAGTTGAAAATAGTGGAGTTGCCAGATGATCTGAGTAAAATTATTCAATTCAAAACATTCATCAAACAAAGCATAAAAAAAAACTCAAAGTCGTACCTTTATCTTGGGCAATGGCGCCAAAATGTTGCCGCTTAATTCGCACCTCGGGTCACGTGGCCAAAATCTTCAAGCAACTAAGTGCGACCTTGGGGGCAAGCAAGAGTCAAGCGTTGTCACTTGATCTTGACTCCTCCGTCTAGGCTCTCTCCTAGCAAAGCCAAGGGGGGTCGTTGCTAGAAAAATAATCTAAGGTTGTTTAATCTATGAAAGAAAAACAGTAAATCTAAGAGATGTAATGATATAAATACCGAAACTAAGATAATCTACAAATAAAATATATCACAAGCATATAAAATGATATCCCATTCAACACATCAATTGATTTAAATATCTAGAAAACAAATATACGATACAATAAAGACCAGTGTTGATGGAGTGCTTGCGTGTAGGGGGTTGTTATTGATGTATCAAGAAGTATTGCAGTTGTCTTAGTTGGTCAGTTTTAAGATGATTAAGTGAGTGGATTAAGGAGTGGGTTGATTTTCGGTTTGACCCACTAAGACTCGACTCTTTAAACTAAGCGTCAAAGCAACTTCACCAAGTGTCCAATGGGGTGAGGCATAACCTGCTTGGAGTAACCCCCTGACTCTGTGGTATTCATTCTTTGCAACCTCCCGAGTTCTTAGAGATTAGTTTTAGGTGGATTTTCCTATTAAACTAGTCATTTCAATCCCTTTATGGTTGTCTCATTGTTCCAACCAATGGCCTGAAGTGTTCACAAGAGCATACAGGGACTGAAATCTTTGTTGATTTTAAAAATTTTAATTTAAATGTGAGTTGTTTAAATCACAATTCTGATACTCTCATTTCCGAGAACATGATTGGATTTGTTAATTTTAATTCAAGAAAGTAAAAAACTTGAAAAATTGAAAAAATACGTGAATCCCCCCTAGGGGGATGATGTGCAGGCACTTGGACGCCCGCTTGCTTCTCTTTCTTACACTGATTACAATAAGAAATACTTGTGTTCCTTTGTAGAATAAGAGACCCCAAGAAGAGGTAGTAAGAAAGTTGGCTCCTTGATGGTTCAAATCTGAGAAATTTCGTCAGAATGTCTCTCTACCTAATCGTCAATGGGTGCAAAACAACCAACAAAGTTATGTTAAAAATGATATATTAATCAATTAAAACATTAAAAAATTAGCATCAAACTTAAGTACTTTCAAAAAAGATAAAAGTTGAAAATTTTGACAAGTACTTGCTTGAAGTTACATCTATAAAATATTACTTTGAAATCAGATCTGAACTGTAAATGTAAATCAGATTAGTTTGTAATTTATCTTATAGAACTAATTTGATCAACACTTTTATGTAACAAAAAATCTTCAAAAAAATTGTGATGAAAAATGAGAGAAAAAAGGCTCCAAAGCTTGGAAACTTTGGGCAATGGAGTCTTCAAGTGGAGAGCAGAGTAATTTAGATATTCCAACAAGAGCGAAAATATGTGGCATATTCAAGCAAGATGCACCACTTGCAAGAACTACCTGCACATCTTGAACCAAAATTCGAACAAAATGTTATATCTGGTATCACTTACAAAAGAAGTTAGAAAAGTATGCATACAAACAAGTAAAACATACAGTTTCTTAATATCTACGCATAAGAAAATAAAAGCACTGAACAAGTAAGACAACTTGATTATTTTTTCCTATTGATTAGCATAAATCCTATCAAGGATGGTTATAACAATAAAGGAAATGACACATAAAACTGATACAGATATACCTCATACAAGCACAAAGATCCTCTGCACACTGATGCCCAACACAAGTATGCCTCCAAAGCCTTTTTATTCCATTCAACAATGATAAACAAAATGATTACAAGAAATATAGGAGCTTAGGTTCCACTCGAATGAAGAGAACCTGCTCTCTTAAATAGAAAAAAAACAACAAGAGAGGGGGGTGCACATGCTCAATAATGCGCTAGGGTTGAGTGAGATGGAAATGTGTTGTCGTGAGGTTGGATCATGAGTTAGAATGTGGAAACATCACTTGCTTGGGATAGCACCTGCCACAAACTCAAACTTTTTTAAAACCACAAGATTTTCCTTCACAACATGCACCCCCACTTGGAGAGATGCACCCCTCTTGCCTGAGGAAACTTCCGAAACTTAAAACTCTTGGAAATGGAAAGTTTTGACTTTTGATAATTGCCCAGGTACTTGCCACTTTACGTTTCCAAGACATAGAAATTGATTTCAACAAGTTTCTTCTTTTTTTAATTGTCAGATTGTTTAATTAACTCATTGTTTTGGTCTTTCTTGGGTTTTTCAAGTAATATTTAATTTTCGGGATAAATAATTACTTGAAAACTTATAAAAGTGGGTTTAGGGGTTAAGTGGGTGCTATGACTTATAAAATAAGCACCCCCATGGCAAAAACAACCTCCTAGCCCCATTTTTATGACTTTTTTAACTTTTACAATTGACTTATTAAAAATAAGCCTATAAAAATAGGAAAATTAATTTTTTCTAGAAATTAAAAAAAACTAGGGGGGACTTATTGCATGTTCATAATGACTCAAAATAATTATTAGCATGGTAATATACATCAACACCTGGGGTTTAATAGACTCCCAAGGAATAACCACCAATGCAATTATTCCAACTTTGGAGGCTTGAGTGAAAAACTTGAAAATTATTTATCGTTTAAAAACGATAGATAATTAACAAAGAAAAAACACCTTGGAATAATGCATTGACGACTAATTCCTAGGAAACCAATTTTTTTACATAAATTCATCATGCTAACTCATTTTATTACATCTCCCCATGGGGTATGAACATGTTTAAAAATAAATAAAAAGGGGCCTAAGAAGGTTTGCATGCACTTTTGAACTGGAAATTTGAACAAGTAATTGAACATCCCTGGAGGGTCATTTAGAAATCCAACTTAGTGCAACTTAGTTGGTGACATACCCCAAAAAACATTATTTATATCCTCAAACAAGTCCTAAAAGGTTCTGGACCCCAAAAATGCAAAGTGATACCTGCCCCTAAAATTGGCCTACAAGCCAATTCCTCCAAATTTTCCACCCTAAAAGCACCAAAATAGATGAAAAATGATATATTCAACCATTTTAAATCATACCTCCCCATTTTGGGAGGTTTCTAGTCCATATAAGCTTTTACTAAAGGAGGTGAAGAAAATTTTCTTCTACCTTTTCCTTTGAGTACCATTTAGCCTTACTTAAAAGTTGTCCTTCAAATCCCACTTGCTAGAGTTCATACTATTCTTTCCTGGTTGTTATGAAATTATTCTACAAAATTATGTCTTCTTCTAACCCTGTTTGAGACTTTCGTACTAAGTCCTCCACAGAAGGTAAAACATGCTCAGGTTCCTAGTCCAACATGGAGGGTTCATTGAGTTTCATATTTTCCACATTCACTACTAAGTAAATGTGCACATATGGGGTGGACTGAATAGGTAGGAAATTTCTCCTACCTTCTCCAATACTTAAAAATAATCGTACCATAATTTCTTGTTCTTCTTAGCAAGACATTGTATTCTTTCCTTATTCATGTGCAACCAAACTCTATCTCCCACCTTGAATGTTTTATCAATCTTGTGTTGGTCATGTCTTTCCTTGTACTTTTGTTATGACTTCGTTAATGTCTCCTATACTTTCAAATGGATCTACCTCATCTTATTAATTAAATTTTCAGCTCTTAAAGCTTAATAGGTGTCTTCCCAAACTCCACTTTAACAACATCTAGAGGTGAAGGTGGCAGATACCCAAAACAAGTTTCAAAAGGGGACTTCCCAATGGATGTGTGGATTGTTCTCTTATAACAATGTTGGATGTAGATCACATTCTCATCCCAAGTCTTCATATGTAAATATCTGTTTGGGTTATCGGGCCAATTCGAAATGTATGTAAATATTATGTGCATAAATAATAAAATGGTCCAAGAATGGTTGTGTAAAGAGCACCAAAGGGGCTATGATTTCACCATAGGGGAAGATAAAAAGGGGGCATATGGAAAACTAATCATTTGTTGCCAAGTGTCAACCTTAGAACTCAACTAAATTATGGCATGTGCCTTGAATAAGCCAATTATCTATTTTTTTGACTATTTTCCAATTATGGAATGCATATGTGAAGTTGGTAGGAAAAGTCACTGCATGCAGTTATTGATCAAGAATGGGGTTAGACACACTTTTGTGACAGTTCCATCACAAGTCAGAAGTCTTGCAGTATTCATGAGTCCTTTCTTCTAATTTCAGAAGCAATTTTAGTTGTCTTTTCACCATTTTCTCATATCACTTGGAGTCAACCCTCATTCTCTCATTCTTGCATGTAAAACTATACTATGCAGAGATCTCCATTATTGTTCAAGACCATTACCAAACCATGTATAACCCATAAATTCAAATTTGGATGATGTACTGCATATTTGGAAGGGAAAATAGAGATGGTTGTAGGTGAGCAAAGAGGTTGGGCAAGCTATGAAAACTTACCCTTTGAGTTATGTTATTCATATATGCTTGAGAATCCATGACTTCGGGCTATAGATGGCTCTCTAACATAATATAGCAGATTGTTCTCCTTCCATGCACACACTAGAAGCACCCAACAAGATGGATCACCCAAGAGAACTATGGATTGGTGAATGAGATGCCTAAGCTAGAAGGGTGTTGTGTGGGGAAGATATTGTTGGAGCCAAAGTTGTGAGGGTTGAGTGAGATCCTTGTAGAGCTCTGTATGAGCATTTGGCTAAGCATAGAGAGCATAATCGGTTGTGGTCTTAGAGAGAGAAGCATGCAGTTGTTTCCTTCATTCTAGTGGCCTCATAGCCCAACCTGGGGGTGGCCTCTCAGTAGAAATAATATACATTGGACATAGTGCCTACGATTGCGTGGAAAATCTCTCTTACACAACTAATTGCTTGGATCTGTGTTGGATAAAGATAGGTATTCTTTTCTACTTCAATGTGAAAAGTTTTTAGTTGATGCTTGTATTTATTATATTGATAAATGCATGCTAGAGGTGTGTGGATAGAGTTTATTTCCGTTGTGTATGTTATTTATGCATCCACACAAATATTTTATATGTTATGAATTTCGTAATTATGGTTAAGAGCAAAATTTAGAAGCCCATAGTTTGGTAATGTCCCCTCCCGTTTGTTAGATTGGGTGAAGGGGACGTAACAAATTGTTATCAGAGCTTCTGGTTGCAATATCGGAGTTGTATGGGCCAAAAATCCATATTTACAAGCATAAATCAAAATTCATTTTGGAAAAGTTGGTTTCCCTTAAGTGACAAATAAGGGGAAAACAGTAATTTGGTATTAAGTTCATATTAATCCTCATTATTGCTAAATTAAAATTTTGCGCAATTTTTAAATTTTGGAAAATTTGGGAATTTTAGTTGGGCCCCACTTTTGCGACTTGTACATGTGACGTAAACGATCCATGTGGGAAGAAGTTCTGGCACGGAGGGGGACACATGGGGAAAATATGCGTTGTGAACCATCCACATAATATCTATATGCATGTGTGATTGTGTGTGGCAGAGTGTGAAAGCAAATGAAGATTAGACCATCAGGATCAAGATCGATGGTTGATGGTGTTTTATGATCACGAAGATGTGCAAGGTTTAATTTAATTAGCACGGGCCTAAAAAGAAAACCAATGGGGTGACATGTCATATTCTCATGCATTCACGGTCGTAAAAGTGGTTACAGTAAACCATCACTGTGAAGATCCTGAAATCGGTTTTGGTCCACCTTGTAGTGATGTGACATGGGGAGACATGGTGTGTAAAGATGTTAGGAATGATGATACCCACTCGTCAGTCATATCATTTTGGGGAGATCATGCAAACCTCATCAACGAATATCATTATTTTAGGCTCGCGAACTTGCACAATAGTTAATTTAATTTATGTGAGCCTGAAAGGAAAACTGCCCTATTGACGTGCCGCCCTCCTATGCATTCAGGATTGTGAAACTAGTTTTGGGAAACCACCATCCCATGGATCTTGAAACCACTTATGTCCAATAAGTGGTAAAATGTTGTGGGGTGGCATTAGATGTGCAGGGAGGCTGCAAGGGGGCAAGCCCCCTTGACCTACATTTTTTTAAATCTAGAAAGCTTGTTCTCGAGTTCAATCATGGCTACGAACAATTATAGTTTGAAGGGGGTGATTTATATATCTCTATAGTTTGACATAAATTGATGGTATGGTTTTAGACAAAATGCATGAAAATTAATTATATATTTTTCTAAGAATATAATGTAGCTAACAAATATGTTTATGAACACTTTTGCAAATTCAAAATCTTATTATGGACAATTAAGGATCGACATTCAGTATAGTGAAGTTGGGAAAACTTTGGTCTTGGTTGGGACAAGAAGATCATCATCATGGATGATGCACAAGACCCCAATGAGTTTGAGACAGATGCAATGGGAAAGAATATATAGATTGAGAAGGCAAAGACATAATCCAAAGGTAGAAGAAACCAAATGACTCCTCCATACATTACAGAGGCCACGAGGAGCCTAAGGGTGGAACTACATAGTTGTAGAGAAGACAATGAAAGGATGCTTAGAGCTAAAAAATAACATAACCAATTGAATGTAACCATGCTTCAAAGTTTGGCAAGCATTCAAAGGAATATTAACCCTAGGCAAAATTCAGAAAATCAGGAAAAGAGTGGGAGTATCTAAAGGAGGCAATCCAACAAGAGGTCACAAAGTTCAAGAAGGATTTCTAGAGACAATGCATATACCCTAGAAATCTCTTCTAGTGAGTCATCTAACTCTAAATAATCCATTGATTGTTCAATCTCTTCGTCTCGTTTGAATAAGAGGAAGAGGTCTTTCAAGAAAAACTCTTATGGAGAATTTAAGAAGTCCAAACCTCCTATTTTGATGGTGAGGTAAAATCTGGTCAAGAAGCTGAGGCTTGCCTTCTTGGGATGAGGAAGTATTTCCAAGTCCAAGACTACTCAAGAAATATGAAGGAAAGAGTGGCCATAATCAATTTGAATGGAAGAGCATATATATGGTGGGATCACCTTAGGCACATAAATAGAATCAATGAAAGAAAGATTGTGTGGAAGCAGTTCAAGAATTACTTCAAGGAAAATTTCCTCTATGACAAGTACTATGATGGAAAAATCAATGAGTTCCATGAGCTTAAATTGGGACAAGTGACTATGGAAGGATATGTAAACAAATTCTTGGATTTAGTGAGATATGTTAAGTATATCAGGGATGACAAAGTCAAAATTCAACATTGTCTAAGTGTATTGCCCCACTCATCTAGAGACAAAATTAAGTTTGATGAACGTCGAAATCTAAATGAGACCATAAGAAAGTCTAAGTATTGTTATGATCAAAAGAAAAGAAAACCAGAATTCCATAAGGTATGGAAGGACAAGAAAAATGAGAAGTTTGACCAAAGGATGAAGGGGTTCAAGATTCTCAATTTAGAAATTAGCTAAGGCAACCACCACAAGGTGTGAGTAAACCAACTATAATGATGGGAGACAAGCCAAGAGATCCATTTAAATGTTGGGGGTTTGGAGAAGACCATATGCTTAGGAATTGTCCACATCAAAATGGGAGTGCAAAGCAAGTTCACAACATCCAAGAAGCTAAAACTGTGGGTCAAGTGGCAAAGACTGGCCCTAGAATCTATGCAGCACTAGAGAACTGCCAAGCAAACCATGAGTCAATTGTTGTTGAAGTTGAAGGTAATATTGTTAAGAAATATATTTCTATTTTAATTGACCATGTATCTACTCAAAATTATATCACTCCTAAAATTGTTGAGATTTGTGCTTTTAAGAAATCAAAGCATAGTAAATCATGGTTAGCCCAACTAGTAACAGGATCCAAGAGGAAGGTTAGTGAAATAGTGGAGAAATGTCAATTAAAAATAGGTGAATTGTTCACTTTTGCAAATCTAAATATTTTTCCACTTGGTTCCTATGATATACTCATTGGAATGGACTGATTGATGGCCCATACAGTTAAACTTTAACTACAACAAGAATTTTGAATGCATTGATGAAGAAGGGAACCCAAGGGTTGTAAAGGGAATTCCATAGGTAGTTTTTGTTAAGCAAATTTTAGCCATGTATATGAATAAATTTTGTAGGAAAGATTGTCAATTGTATGCAGCCCATGTTTTGGAGAAAGCATAAAATGAAATTCCCAAGTTGGAACACCATAATGTGTTGCAAGAATTCAAAAATATGTTTCTTGATGAAGCTCTAGGACTTTCTCCAAAGAGGGACATCAATTTTACAATACATATTATGCTAGGAGTTGCTTCCATGTCCAAGACACCCAACAGTATGTATCCATGGGGAGCACCCATCGAGTTTGTGAAGAAGAGAGATGGAACACTAAGGTTGCAATGTCCCCCTAGGGTATCAAAGGGTTTCAGGGACATATCATTAGTTCTTTAAGGCTAATTAGATCATTTTAGCACAATAGATTATTCAAATAAATATTTAATTTCATTTTTCATGATTTAATTATGACAAAATTTGTTTAATTACAAATAATTTAAAATAAATTCAATAACTAATTCCAAAAACTGATACAGGGGACGAGAAAATCCTACTAAAAATATTTAGCAATATCACATATCCATTCCAATCAAAATGAGAAATAAATTCCACCTCTGAAGACCATTTTCACTTAATCATGATTAACTAGTAATTAGAGTTCTGATTACGACACTTAGCGCACAATTGATGATTCTTAACATAATTTCACTTGTTCATCATATAATAATTATTTATCAATCAAAATGGCTAATTAACACCTATTAACATTAAAATAGGGCCTAATTACCATTTTCCAATGAATTAAACATAATAATTACGAAAAATGATTCCACAAAAACTAGTTAACTAGTTGCTCAATACAAACATGTAGTCTTGCACAAATTCGGCACGCAACCATGCCAATGAACCAAAAATTGAACCTACATACATTATACACATATTTAATCTTGCACGTACAACAAAATAAATTTGTATTTGTATTTGTATAAATGTATACACATATTTAACCTTCCAACCAAAATTCAATTCAACTAATTAACATTTATTGCAAGGAATTGAATCAAATTGACTAAACCAAAACTCAAGCAGTCATAAGTAAAGAATCACACCTGAAAAGTATCCATCTATAACACAAATAAAATGTTAATAATAGAGCATATAGTTGTACATTCCATAAATTACGAAACAAATATTTAAATCTACATACTAGTTACCATTTTTTATCAAATTGAAGCTAGTTTCCATTCTATTTTTAGAATGCAAAACAATAAGAAAGTAATGGATATTGTAGCTCATGGAAAGCGTAGAATAGGTCACCTACATTCAAATGCTTGTATATTTCCGCTCATATACATAACTCTTATTAATTCACCAACTAGATAGATCTACTTCTTCGAATTGACTAGAAATTGAAGAAATAAGTAAGATAAATGTATAGATTATTCATAGTACCATTCATAATCCATTCCTAATTTAAATACCATGTATTGTACTTATTATCACAAGTAAATCTCATGTAGACTTTTCATGTAAAGTCATAAATCCATCTAAAAACAATTCTTTCAAACGAACTAGCGATTGGAAATTAAATGAGAATTTCAATAAGCAAATCGAAGGATTATATAGGAATTATTACACACATTTCTTCATACATTTTAATTGTAATTATCATATTTGACATTTAATATCTCACTCGGGAATTTTCACAAACATTGTTCATACCAAGTCTCGAAACTAGATAAAACAACTCAACTGGTAAGCTAGTATTCGATTAAAAGTTAGAAACATTGTAGAGAGGTGGTTTTTATAATTACAATGCTATTGTACAGTTTAGATGCATATGATCTAACTAACAGGGGGGAATATCATATCTGTAGCAAGAGGTACCAAATAAACATTTACTCGAACAACTTTCTCACAAATTACCAAAAACTATCTATCTAATTTTTTCTCCAAAACTAGTAGCACAATTTAACAAGAATTTATGAGAGATTTCTTCCACATTTAACTCATTCATTTTTTTAAAAAAATCATATGAAAACTTATAAAAATCATATCAGAACCCAAATAAATGAAATAGACATGAAATATAGCACTTATATTGCAAAATACGTAATCGAAATAGATTGTGCCACATTCCATTCAACCATAGACACAATGCAATTCAAAGTCTCTCTTTGCAATGGTCACCCAAGGCCAGAACCATGATGCCAAAAGAAAGAGCACACTCAACCACAAATCCTTTTGCAAGTGGATTCCACATCACATCCAATCTAGGATTTCTAGTGGCAAATTTGGGACAATTTTTAGGTAATTAATCCAACCAAAACCCAATGGAAAGTACACATTGACTTCCACTCCAAGGAAATTACAGTGGCTCTAGAACAAAATCTTCAGGTATATAACAATCCAACCTCAAATCCAATGGCAAGTGGATTCCACATCACTTCCAATCCAGGATCTCAGAGGAAATTACAGGGCAATTACCAGTGGCTCCAGAGTAACTCAGCTTGGGAACAAGCTCAGCAAGGGTGCATCAACCAACAAAATATCATACCAAGAGTAGAAAAAATAAATTCACAGGTACCAAGGCAAAAACAAGATCCAATAGCATGAACAATGAATTAAGAGAGACTAGCCAACACAAGCAAAATCGAATTCCTCAAAAGAAATTTGAATTTGGAGAGAGAGAGACACAAGAGATTAGTTACATTCAAAAAATAGAAAATATGAGTTGCACATCATGAGGCTACACCAAGAGACACACCAACCCAACTCAAGATGGTGCACTAGGTGTGTGTGTGTGTGTGTGTGTGAGAGAGAGAGAGAGAGAGAGAGAGAGAGACTCTAACACTAATAAAAATTAATATTGGAATAAATGAAACCAATGACTAACATAACAGGTGAGGATACACATCCAAGGGGGTCCACCAAGTCCAAAAAAATGTTGTCTAATATTGACATAAACACAAACATAAAGGTAACAATTTTCCCACAACCCCTTGCTCTTAACAACAATATGGTTCCTCGTACTCTCTTATGTGGGGTTGTTTTATTTTATTGATTAATTAATAATGTCCAACATAATAAAAATAATAATAATGTGCAAACCATAGTGTTGACACCTTGTGCCATAATATCCAATATAACAACAACAATAATATGTCCAGGGGTTAAATCAGAAGGTATTACATCCCCCTCCCCTTAAACCATGCATCGTCCTTGATGCGTAATACATACATACTTTTGTAAAACTTTCAAAGGGATCACAACATTGAGTTTTCAAGTATTCATTCTCGGAACTCCTCTTATGATAAAACCACAATACTTCCCATTGATACTTACCTGTCCATCTCCTGTCCATCTCCACTGCCTATGGGATCACCATCTCATTTCTTGGTTTCCTGTGCGAGAATCGGACTAGTAGAGTGGACTCAAGGAAGCAAGGGTCAATCTTCAATACCCATCACAAGGTTTTCAATCCTCTTCACAAGGCCTTCAAACCTTCAACAAGGATACTTCCACCTAAAAATCATGTTCCAATCACCCATGTGATTAACATCAAGAATAAAAATATGATACATAATATAAATATATTCATTAATAGCTAAACCATATTCTTCAACAAAGATATTTGAAATAGATATGCTTCTTCAACAATGATGTTGTTTCACATTCCCAATAGACACATGGTTAGCAATAAACATATATATTGTTCCATAAGTTTCATAAAATACATCTTTAAGAAATAACTTCTAATTAATCACATGAAATGCATCAAGTACATATTCTTTCTACAAAGATACATGAAATGTGTCATGCATATGCTCCATCAACAAGACACATGAAATGCATCTAAGATACATGGAATGTGTTTTGATTAGGCAATCTGAGATGCATTACCAAAATGATTTTACATGATTTATAACTCAAATATTCTTCCTACAAGGATGCATGAAGTATCACCAAGTTATTTTTCCAATAAGGTGCATGAACTATCACTACAATATTTTACAAAAATGTGTTTCAACAAGGGTATTTGATATGCCACAAGGATACCCTATCAAGGTGTTTTCAGCAAAGATCACAAGGATTTTTTTTTCAACAAGATCCCCTGGCTATTTTTCTAACAAAGATACTTGTATCACACTCTACACAATTAGTATTGGATATATATAATGATACATGAAGTACATCTTCAACAAAGGTGCCTAAATTATACTTTAATCAGTCATGCGGTTAGTACATAACTTTGAACAAAGATATACGAAATACCACCAAGATACTACTAGGATACCTTTCAATAAAGACTCGTGAAATGTCACAAAGATACTATTGAAATACATTTCAACAAATATCACAAAGATACATTTCTAACGAAGATCACAAAGATATTTTTCTATCAAAGATCAGAAATATCACTTGAACACTTTATGCAATTTAATATAATAGGAAAATCAAACTTATATGAAACAATTCCAATCTAACTAAGACACCAAAAAGTCCATATCAACTAATTGTTAGACATACTACTTTTCATCTCAACACATAGCATAAGTATTCTTTAAGGAACATTCAAAAATCCATTATACATCAACTAATAGTGATCAACATCAACCATCATGCATACATCATCCATATAGACAACTTTCCTTAATACATCAATTCCTAATACCTCGACCATATATCAATCATGTAATATCAACCAATGGATACCAAACATGTATCAACTGACCATACAAACATCAATAATAGTACATCAATCAAAATACATCAACCAGAATACATCAAGCAAAATACATAATCCAGAATTCATCAATCAGAATACATCATCTAGAATACATCAATCAGAATACATAATTCAAAATTCATCAATCAAAATACATCAATTAGACTACATCATTCAGAATTCAGCAAACATAATACATCAATCAAATTACATTAATATTTAACAATCACATCTACCCCACATCTGATAAGCATCAAGTAGTTTCTCAGTAGCATCACCCAAGCACATCAATCATACCAATATCAACCATTGACGACTAATAACAACCAATAGAAACCATATCAATAACAATATCATCCGTACATCATCTACTCAACATTAGCCATAGTTCATCAATCATACAACCCAAGCACATCAATCATACCAATATCAACTATTGACGACTAATAACAACCAATAGAAACCATATCAATAACAATATCATCCATACATCATCTACTCAACATTAGCCATAGTTCATTAATCATACACACAACAACCATAATAACCAAGAAAAACCAATAATAGCTATACATACAACAATGGCAATATCATACATGTATCAACCATTAATCAACCAATAATATCAAACAACATACACCGACTATAGAAATCATATTGAATACTTATTATTTATCATAACATTATATATAATGATTAGCACATGGCGATATCTATAATATCCATATATTAATAATACATGTATATAACCAACAACATCACACAAACACTACTAATACTACACTTATGTAAACACTCAACACATACATAATCATACATACTCCATCAATAGCAATGTTATACATACTTTGATAACAATCCTACCGAATCCCCATATACTAATCATACATTATGTTACTAATTATTTACACATAGCGCACTACTTATACTATCAGCCAAAGTGAATACATAGTCACCTCAAACAGCTAAACATCCTACCACCGAGATCTTCTAATATTCTATAATAAAATAATTACTAGTTATACAATACACCATCATGCACTCATACCATACACCATACTTACCATTACTATGTATCATTTCTATACATATACCAATTTTGTCTACATACATATTATAATTCTTCAATTATATATCATATTATTATTAATCATGAAGACAATAGATTGGAAACTCATAAAATACTCCCTACAATCATTATGTTTTTGTCTACATAATCATATGCATGAAGATATTTAAATGGAAATGTGAGTGAATGTTTTAAGAACTATTAAATTGTGGTACTATTATCCGAAACAAATCACTAAAGAAGAGTTGTTTATCGTCATGTTTGAAGCTTCTCTAATGTCACAATTAATTATGTGGAATCCAAGATTCATGGTCGAATCTTTTCAAGGCATGATAACTTATAGTAAACCTAATTGGTTATCACTGATGTTATACATGTTAATTTATAAATTAGAAGTTATAGATTTCATGTCTCTTTCGCCGCCGACCATATTTAATATGGTCTATTCTCTGTATTCTTCATAAGTCAATTATTCAAATATATATTTATAAATAAATATTCCAACATGTAAGGTATTTCATTTAGACAAACACTTTTGAATCTTCCAAATACCTCCAAACATTTCCAAACACCTCCAAATTTTACACTTACATCCTTACATATGTNCATTCAAATTATGTTATGTTCAATGTCACATACCCCTCATCTATTTTACATCACATGTTATATTATACATGTTTATGAACCATTGGAAACAAGTGGCTCCTTTCCTCCAAAAATAGACAAGGAGTTACATCTCAATAAGTAAAATAAATAAAATAAAAAAGAATATGAACCATTAGAGATAGTGGTTCATTTCATTGACACAATAAATAAATTAGTAAGATAAGTTAGGATAGTAATAATTAATAAATAATATAAAAACATACTAGATGCATAAAATAGAAAGGAGAATGGGGAACATTAGTTAGACAAGTGTCCCATTCCTAAAATAGCCAAGGAGTTACTCATTGATGTAACCACTACATTTCAAGTGGCAAAGCATGCCCATACATAAAATTATTTCCTCAATAGAAGCAAGAGAGATTATATCCCCCATTAATAACATTTCATATTTATAATAATAATACTACATCATCTTACATCATTACATATCATATATATATATGCATAATTATTTACTTTATACACTATTTATATATCACCCCTTACAACATTTATACTAATATATTACATATACTAACATATCCATAATATATTGACCTTTAAAAAGAAATAAAAATACATTCAAATTGACGTGTGAAGTGAGCCTTTCGATTCTTCCATTAACACAAGGGAAGTTAAATTTATTTCCCTAAGCACATTTATAAACTACAAACCAATAGCCACAGTGTTGGAACCTAAGCTTAAATATATTTCACTAAGCACATTTATAAACTCCAAACAAATAGCCACAGTGTTGGAACCTAAGATTAAATTTTTTTCACTAAGCACATTTATAAACTCCAAACCAATACCCACAGTGTTGGAACCTAAGCTCTGATACCACCTGCAATGTCCATCGAAGCTATCAAAGGGTCTCAGGGACATATCATTATATCTTTAAGGCTAATTATATAATTTTAGCACAACGGATTAGATAAATAAATATTTAATTTCATTTTTCATGATTTAATTACGACAAAGTCCATTTAATTAACAATAAACTAAAATAAATTCAATTTCTATTCCAACAACTGATCTAAGGGCTGAGAAATCTTACTAACACTATTTAACAACATCACATATCTAGTCCAATCCAAAATAGATATTACTAACACTATTTAACAACATCACAATCTAGTCCACTCCAAAACGGAAATAAATTCCACATGTGAAGACCATTTTCACTTAATCATGATTAGTTAGTAATTAGAGTTCTAATTACGACACTTAGTGCACAATTAATGATACTTAACATAATTTCACTTGTTCATCATATAATCATTATTTATCAATCACAGTGGCTAATTAACACCTAATAACATGTAAATAGGGGCCAATTACCTTTTTCCATTTAATTAAACATAATAATTCCACAAAAACTAGTTAACTAGTTGTTCAATACAACCAACTAGTCTTACACAAATAAGACACACAACCATGAAAATGAACCAAAAAATGAACCTCCGGCCATTATACACATATTTAAGCATGATCATACAACAAAATAAATTTATATTTTCAAGTTAGATCCTTTCACATAAACGACCATTCTTCCAACCAAATTCCAATTCAACTAGTTAACATTTATCACAAGGAATTGAATCAAATCGACTGAACCAAAACTCAAGCATTCATAAGTAAAGGAACACACCTAAAAAGTAGCCACCTACAACACATAAAATGTTAATAACACAGCATATGGTTGTACATTCCATAAATTATGAAATAGATATTTAAATATACAAACCAGTTACCAATTTTCAAAGAGAGATTTAAATATACAAACTAGTTACCAATTTTCACCAAATTGAAGCTAGTTTCTGTTTCTAGTTTATGAATGCAAAAAATAAGAAATTAATGACTAATGTAGCTCATGGAAAACATAACATAGGTCACCTACTTTCAAATGGTTTTAGCTTTCCTCTCATAAATGGACCTCTTATTAATTCACCAACTAGCTCGATCTACTTCTCTGAATTGACTATAAATTGAAGAAATAAGTAACATAAATGCATAGACAATTCATAATCCATTCCAAATCTAAATACCATGTATTTTTAGTATTATCATAAGTACATATCATGGATACATTTTTCTGAACACTTATAATGTAAATTCATTAATCCATCTAAAACAATTCTTCTGAAGGAACTAACAATTGGAAATTAAACTAAAATTTCAATAAACAAATCCAATGATTATCTAGGAATTCTTCCACACATTTCTTCATAAATTTCAAGTGTAATTATCAAATCTGAGATTGAATATCTCACTCGGTAATTTTCACAAACACTTCTCACGCCAAGTATCGAAACTAGATAAAACAACTCAAACAATAAGCTAGTATTCGATTAAAAGCTATAAACATTGTAGAGAGGTGTTTTTGGTAATTACAATGCTACTCTAAATTCAAGATGCATATAATATAAATAACATGGGAAAAAATATAATATTTGTAGCATAGGTACCAAGTAAACGTTTACTCGAACAACTTACTCACAAATTACCAAAAACTAGCTATCTAAATTTTCTTCAAAACTAGTAGCACAATTTAACTAGAATTCATGAGAGATTTCTTCCACATTTAACTCATAGATTTTGTCAAAATTTTCATATGAAACCATATAAAAATCAGATCAGAACCCACATAAATTAAATAAACATGAAATAGAACACTTATCTTGCAAAATATACAACTGAAATAAACTGTGCTACGTTCCACCTAGCCGTAAACACAATGCAACCCAAGGTTTCACTTTTCAATGGTCACCCTCGAGATGAAACCATGATGCCACAAGAAAGAGAACTAAACTACAATCATACAACATAATTCCACCCACAAATCCATTATCAAGTGGAATCCACATCACCTCCAATCCAAGATTTCCAGTGGCAATTCCATGACAAAATTTTCAGTAAATTAGTCCAACCACAACCCAATGACATGTCTTCCTCTACTTCCACTCCAGGGAAATTTCAGTGGCTCAAAGACAAAACTTTCGGTATATAACAATCCAACCTCAAATCCAAAGGCAAGTAGATTCCACATCACTTCCAATCCAATATCTCCATAGGCAATCCCAGGACAATAACCAGTGGCTCCAGAGTAACTCAACTTGGGCACAAGCTTAGAAAGGGCACATCAACCAACAAAATCTCATATTAGGAGTAGAGAAATCAAATTCACATGTACCAAGGCAAAAACAAGAGCCATGAGCATGAACAATGAATCAAGAGAGGCTAGCCAACACAAGCAAAATTGAATTCCTCAAAAGCAATTCAAATTGGGAGAGAGAAAGAAACAAGGGACGTTTTACCTTCCAAAAGTAGAAAATAGGAATTACACATCGTGAGGCTAAACCAAGATACACAATAACATAACTCAATAGAGCACAGTAGGTGTGAGAGAGAGATTCTAACACTAATAAAAATTAATCCCAAAATAAATGAAACCAAGGAGTAACATAACACGTGAAGGTGCACAACCAAGAGGTTCCACCAAGTCTATAAGAAAGGTGTATAACATCGACATAGAAAAAAACACAAAGGTAACACTTTTCCCACAACCCCTTGCACGTAACACCATGGTTCCTCGTACTCTCTTTTGTGGCATCGGTCGATCTAGTTGTTTTATTTTAATAAATAATTGATAATGTCCAACCTAATAAAAATAATAATATTGCACAAAACATATTATGGGCACCTCGTGCTATAATATCCAACATAAAAACAATAATAATATGTTCATGGGCTAAACCAAATTATAAGGGAGCATAAGTTGTATGCAAAGTTAAGCAAATGTGACATTTATGAAAAT
The DNA here is from genome assembly GCA_001517045.1 of Pseudotsuga menziesii. Taxonomy (NCBI): domain Eukaryota; kingdom Viridiplantae; phylum Streptophyta; class Pinopsida; order Pinales; family Pinaceae; genus Pseudotsuga; species Pseudotsuga menziesii. The sequence goes on along the minus strand of LPNX010674370.1, from coordinate 785,295 downwards.
AAAATTCACAATTTGGGTCACATTATTTCCAAGGAAGGAATACCAGTTGATCCAGAAAAAGATTGAAACCATCATGAATCAACCAACTCCAAGGAATGTGACATATGTGAGGTCTTTTATGGGTCTTGTTGGTTACTACATGAGGTTGATTGAAGGATTCTCCAAAGTTTCTCACCCAATTACTTATTTTCAAAAGAAGGGGATAACATTTGAGTGGATGTCGAAATGTGAAGAAAGCTTTCAATTGTTGAAGAAACTTCTCACAAGTGATCCAATTCTGAAAATTGCAAACCCAACAAAGGATTTTGTGATGTGTACAAATGCATGCAATCAGGGACTTGGAGGAGTATTTATGCAAGATATCTAGAGGGTATGTTATGAGTCAAGGAAGCTGAAAGAGCATGAGAATAATTATGTTACACATGATTTAGAACTTCAGTTATAGTGCACACTTTAAAAATGTGGAGGCGCTATTTAATGGGAAAAAAAATTTGAGGTAAGGACATACCACTATGGTCTGAAATATTTGTTTGAACAACCAACATTAAATGCCAAGAAATCTAGATGGTTGGAAAATTTATGTGAATTTGATTTTGAAATCAAACACATAAAAGGGAAATAAAATAAAGTGGTTGATGCACTTAGTACAAAAGTATATTCAATGAACATGGCATCCCTTGTAGCTTCCACTCAAATTGAGAGAGTAGATTACTACGCATATTGCTAAAAATGAACTATATGTCCAAATAAAAGACAAATTACAACAACACAATTTAGAGAAGAGGTATGAAGGTTACCATTTGGAAGGTGACTGAATTCCTATTTATAGAAACATAATTTACTTTGCAAGTGTGGTATATTTGAGAAGAATTGTTATGGATGAAATCCATAAAATTCCATATTTTGGTTACCCGAGATACCATAAAATAGTCACTACAACGACGAAGCAATATTTTGGCTAGGAATGAAATGGAAGCAAGTGAAGGTTCAGCATCAATGCCCAACACATTTATCGATTCCAAAATGGAAATGGAAAGTGATTTCCATAGATTTTATTACAGTTTTTCCAATGACTATTAGGAAACATGATTCCCTCATGGTTATGGTGGATAAATGATCAAAGGAAACAAAAATTATATCGGTTAAATCCACATACAAAAATGATGCCATTGCAAATATTTTCATGAAGGAAATTTTCAGATTACATGGATTTCCTAAGGCAAAAATTTTCGACATGGATACCAAATTCACTTCAAATTTCTGGAAAAAAACTTTTTGTATATTTGGGTAATCCGTTGAACTTTAGTACTTCCTACCATCCACAAACGGATGGGAAAACATAAAGGGTAAATTAGATGCTTGAAGACATGCTTCGTATGTATGTGATTGACAAATAATCCAAATAGGAATACTATCTACACTTGGTAGAGTTTGCATATAGAAATGTGCAACAAGAATCATTGGGCATGAGTGCATTTGAAGATTTGTATGGAAGGAAGTGTAGAACACCAGTTACTTGTGATAATCCAGTGAATAGAATTGTACTTGGGCCAAAATTATTTAAGGAAATGGAACATGAAGTTGCAAAGATTACAAAAAAATTGAAGGAAACCCAAGATAGATAGAAACACTGTGCAAATAAGAATAGAGTGTATAGGGATTTTCATGTTGGGGATCGTGTTTACCCGTAAGGGAGGCCAAATAAGAGTTCCTTGAAGCTTGGAAGTTGTGTCAAGTTGTCATCAAAATATTGTGGGCCATTTGAAGTGCTTGAGAGGATAGGGCCAATTGAATTACTTGTTAACGCTAGAGCTCATAATTTTTTTCATGTTTCTTTGCTTAACAAATATGTAGATGACCCTAACAATGTGATTGATTGGGATATGATCCAGGTGGAACCCGAGGGACGGTTCCAAACCGAGCCATTATGTATCCTAGACAAGAATGTAACATAGCTCTAGAACTGAGCCATCAGACAGGTAAACGTCCAATGGAAGCACTTCGGTCTTGATGAGGCTACCTAGGATTTGGAGGATGCCATGAGAGTGGCTTATCCATTTTTGTTATAATTTTGATCAAACATCTAGGACCGTGTTATTCCAAAGGGGAGTGGGGCCTGGTTTTGACTTGGAATGTATTTAATTAAATTTATGTAAATGCTGTAAATATGCTAGTATGGATTCCTAGTGCGGAGCTCAAGGCCAAGGCCTAACTAGATAATGGCTAGACATGTATGATGTAAAAAAATTATTTGGACTGTGTGTTTGGCTAATCATGCCAATTTGAAATGTATGTAAATATTATGTGTATAAATAAAAAAAATGGTCCAAGAATGGCCATGTAAAGAGCACCAAAGGGGATATGATTCCACCAGAAGGGAAGAGGAAATGGGGGCCTATGGAAAAATAATCCTTTGTTGCCAAGTGTAAACCTTGGAACTCACCCAAATTATGTCATGTGCCTTGAATAAGCCAATTATCTCCTTATTTACTATTTTTCAATTATTGAATGCATGTGTGAAGTTGGTGGGAAAAGTCACTTCATGCAGTTATTGAAGAATGGGGTTGACTGCACTTTTGTGACAATTGTATCACAAGTCAAAATCCTGTCTGCAACAATCAAGAGTCATTTCTTCTAATGTTAGAATCAATGTCAGTTGTCTTTTCATCATTTTATCACATCCCTTCAGAGTCAACCCACATTCTCTCTTTCTTGCATGCAAATCTAGATTATATAGATCTCTCCATTAGTGTTCAAGACCATTACCAAATTGTATATAACCCAAAAAAAAAGAATTTGGAGGATGGATTGCATATTTGGAAGGGAAAATAAATGGTTGTAGGTGAACAGAGAGGTTGGGCATGCTAGGTACCCTTAAGAGTAAAAAGAGTATATGTTGGACATAGTGCCTATGGTTAAGTGGAATTTTTTTTTACACAACCAATTGCTTGGATCTACGTTGGAAAAAGATAAGTATTCTTTTCTACTTTAGTGTGAAATGTTTTTTTTAAGCCTATATTTATTAGGTTGGTAAATGCATGCTATATGTGTGTGGATAGAGTTTATTTCCGTTGTGTATGTTATTTATGCATCTGCACACATATTTTACATGTTATGAAATTCGCAATTATGGTTATGGAAAAAAATTAGAATCCCATAGTCTGGTAATGGCCCCTCCAGTTGGTTGGATTAGGTGAAGGGGACATTACATTCACCAATAAGAAAATAGAAATATCAAATGTTAAAATTAATTTTTAATTAATCTATTTTCAAAAAATTAAAATATTTAAACAATATTCCAAAAACTTTAGACAACATTGAAAAAAATAATGCAAAAATACTATGTCACTTCATGTGTGTGTCGGGGGTTTTCATGACACCAAAGATCGGTGATCTCTACATCCACAGAAAAACCTCTCAATATTTCGCGAAGAATGTGGGAAGGTCGAATATTGTTGCTACAAAGGTGGCTCATCAAGAGCATCAAATATTCCAATTTAAGAGGTCAACATGTCACTTACAAGGATTGAACCTAGGTTGTGTAACATCCTCGACCCTCCGAACGGCAAGAGGACGCTACTAAACACCAAATCTAATAGGCATATAGCCCCGTGAACATGAACATACATGCATATAATGCTGAAGGATGATACTTAAAAACATAAAACATATTATGAAGCATAATCATTCATATGCACAATGGAAGCAAAACATATCAATCAGCATTTAACATGTACATCATCATTTATCAATGGTAAATATCGTTGTAGACATAAGTTAGGCAAGAATACTTATCTTATAGAGAACTTGTCCTGCAACCAGCTACGTCGCTACAATGTTCCACCCAACCATATGCCCGCGTGCTCTTTAATCTCTCAGCAACGCTGCCACCCCCGAGCCAGGCATGATTTCCCCAGGAATAAGGAACTAGTAGGCTTACACATAGCCAAGGATAACAATCCCACAAGGGTACACATTTCAGCCAAGCCAACATAGTTGGGTTTATTAGGCGAACAACGGATCAGCCAAGTCAACCAAGTTGGGTTTATCAGGCCATCCAGGCGCTAGGAAAGGCTAAATGCTAAGCTGGTGAGCCCATTGAAGAGCTACAGACACCAACACTAGAACTAGCCTGGCTTCTAGAACACCCACACACACCCAACACAAGGAAATCAATCCTTTCTCTGCAATGCAGTCCCTTAAACCATGATCTCCCTTCCAGTGCTATTCAGGCGTTGTGGAGAAGAAATCTAGCCCACTAGCTCTGTCTGTGTGGTTCCTAACCCACCAGGTTTATCAAGCACATTAAGCCCTCATTCACCACTCCAATACAGTCCTAGGACAAAACCACTGTGTGCATGCAGCAACCCAGCTATTAAAGATTTAACAGGGGAAAAGAAACTCCTTGGATCATTATTGGCCCTATCGTGGCCAAAATGATCCCACAACCGCCTACCATAGCCAATTCACAAGGGAAAACGCAGCCAACAAAGGTGGAAAACAACAGCCAATGAACCACAAAAGAAAACCACAGTCCACGATCAATGAAATATCTGGACAACTACAATAGGAACGCGGGTAGGAAGCAGATCCTCAACATAGACAGGAGGAAGACATATCACCAAGGAAACCACGGAAAACATCCCACAGTGAAAAACCACGGCAACATTTCATAGTCCGACAATGGTGGAGTCAAAACACAGACTTTCTGCATGAACAAGAGGAAGAACCGATCTGCATGCCAACAATCAGTGAGGAAGAGGAGAACGAATGAACCCCCACACAATGGATTGTAATCCCTTTTAACTCCGCTCTGCATGGGGAAAATGAACAGCTCACGATCGGGATAGTGGACAGACCATCCGCAACCCAAAAGGCACGTCGTGGAGAGAGTGCAGGCGTGAGCGTACTAGTTTTCCTACCAGCAAATAGATGCCCCAACTAACAACAGAATGATTAAGGTGGTGGTTGGATGAGACAAGGGAAGGTGAGCAAAAAGAGTGGTGACACATGGCTTTTCCCACGGGATCCAGGTTTATCAATCCCCCCCTTAACCTTAGGAAATCATGCCCCTTCTCAATTTGGTTGTAGTGAACATAGCTGGTTGGTTTTATTTAATTAAAAAGCATAGTTACATGATGCCACAACTTAATATATGTCGTATGTCCCAATATACTATCGGTGACAAATTCCAATCCGAAACATAACATAACCAAATCGATGGTGGGGCCTTGGCCTTTAGCTCCGTACCATGATTATTTACAATGTGTATATATATATATCATGTATATTTAATGCATCGGGGTCAAAACTGGGGTGTTATAGGTTGAGAGGGTAAAAATAATTCCTTCTATTGTTACGGAAAGTGTTCCTATGGTTGGGGTCGAGGCCACCAGTGTACTAGGGGTATAAAGACTGATATATAACACTTTGAAAACATGAATATAAAGAAGGTTTAAGGGTTAGAAGGGATCATAACTTACATACTGAAGGTTGATCCAAGATTTCTCTATCTCTCCTCTTGCTCTCCAATTCAAGAGACCTGCAAAACAAACTTCACACCTTCCTCAAACCAATTTGACTACATGTAAGGAGATGATATTCAATACAATCTGAAACCCTAATATGATAAACATCAACATGTAATCATGAACAAAGATACAACATCTATCATACACTGATTTGGAAATGGAAGAGCATCAAATATTTATTAATCAATGGAATAAGTACAAGATATACCTTCTCCTCAAACAAGGCACCTCTTGAAAGGCTTCGATATGGATCTCTTGCTTCTATTCTCCAATAATCTCAACCTCCAAGATCTGCAACAAAGGGAGATGAAAGCTAGGGAAAAGGTAGGGGGGATGAGAGTCCCATTTCACCATCATAACACTATCAAAGGCTAAGTCCCCCTTCATGGACCCCTCTCCCTCTCTTATATATTATTTTGAAGATTTAGGGTCGAATAGGGATCAGTTACAACCAAAGGAGAAGTTTCAAAACCACCCCAAATTCAAGATTTTTCCATTTTTTGATGTTTTTTGGCCACTTCAAAGTATACACACGGATTTTCTTCATCAAAGTCGTGAGTGAAACATAGGATTCCTTAGGAAAACTCACGAGTGGGTCAAAAATTCATTTTTTAGGATTTTTCCAAGCATTTTCAGGGGTAGGTGTCTTCTGGAAAATTGTTTCTTGGTCTGATACCTTTATAATGGTCTAGGAAAGAGGTTAAATGGAGTTATAAAACTATAGATATGGATTCTCGATTCATATGTGTCCTTTGAGTGACTATAGTAACTTTCATGAAATGCCGTCATGCAACGAAAACATGTAAAAGTCGTCACAGACAGATAAGGGATATTTTGGGCTATAACATATGCCCCATAATGTATGAGGTTATAGGGGAAGATGATATCCAAAGTACATTATAAAAAAGGAAACAATTGAGATGAGAAGTTGAAGACATCAGAGGATCCAAGATCTTAGGCTCTAACAAAGGTACCTGAAAGAGAGATAAATGCGAGACATAATTGATCTCTGGGACATACATGTCCATATACAAATGATCGCCATAAAGATACGTGTGGATCCAACATGTGTATAACTGATGTAACTACCCTCGCCGCACAATATGAAAAAAGAGCCTTATAAAATCTAAAGGAGTCATGGCCACAAATGAACACGGTGGATCCATGCTCAATAATCGATCATAGCCACAAAAATACAAGGTGGATCTATGTCTCTGTAAATGTGATATGAAGTATGACAAGGTCTTGCGCAAATCGGGCAATAGAAAAAGATGATGATGCTATTGTCAACCCAAGGTCTTCAATCAAAACTGTCCAAAGGTACGAATCCTAACCATGCGAATCAAGAACTTTACGTTGAACATGGAGGAAACCGTTTGATTATCGCTCATTAATGAAAACATTAATAGTCGTGAGGGAAACCATTATTAATGAAAATCGTCCCCAAGGTACCTAGTACATTCTAACAAGTGTGAATAAATGGTCTTGAAGTCGAACGTCTGAAGAATCCATCGAGTAGGGAACATTAAGGTATTCTCGCTACCCAATAGCAAGGGAAATTACCACTAATGACTAGAATCCCCAAAGTACTATCATAAAATTTAAATATCATTCCCAGAACAAGATGTGTTGAAGTTGATAGGAAGAGAGCCATTAGAAGGAAGGCATTAAGGCATCCTCCATCATCCAACACGAGATAAGTCAAAGACTTATTTGATATGGAACTGGTACAAAGTTTTGCAGCAAAAATGTCAAAGACTTGATGTAATGAACTGATACCAGGGAGTGGTCGACACAAATGGTCAAGGCAACTGCAGAATGGTCAACAAAGGGTTTATCCTTAAATAGTGAGCACGACACAACAGTTACTTAGGCAGTGTTTTGACACCAAGGGACCAACAATATAAATATACAATGTAGGATACATTGAAAGATTCTCCATATAATTGGAAACGTAACCAACTGGAGGAGTAAAACTCTGAGATCAGGCTTAATCCTAAGGCCAAAAACTAGAACCAAACTGTTGATAGACTCAAAACTAGTGCTTTGTTCAAGAATACAAGACTTGCTGCCATGATACAAAAGACATTTGAATGAACCTATCTTTCCTTCCTTCTTATAAAGGTTTAACGAGTCCAAGAAAGAAAACTCGAGACGCTCTTCATTATTGGAAAGCTCGAAGAAGAGATAGAAGAATGCTTGATAAAACACTGATTCGTGGATTTTACGTTCCTGAATTAGTGAATGCTCGACGAAGTTTTCACAATTTTGAGAGTCTAAAAACGCCAAAGAAGACTCTAGGGGGGGACTTTTTCATAAGGTTAGTATCCAAAGTCCAAAAAAGTATAAAACAATCCAAAGGAGAACTCTCTTATCTCAGACGAACCAAGGTATTCCTTTTTCATAGTTAGTCAGAAAGGTCCAAAAAAGGGGTAAATTATCACCATACCGGCACTCCTTCAAAAGCAAGAAGAACGCTTTCGTTTTAATGAGTGTGAAGGAAATCAAGATCACTCGATGCTTTTGTCCTAAAGTTTTAGTGAGCATGAAAAAGGCATAAAGAACACTCAGAATATTTTTCATAGTTAAACCAGAGCATGAAAAAGAGAAAAGTAAGCTTGAATAGGTTCCTTTTTCGTAAATTTAGTCTTCCAGTACCAAAAAGGAGATAAACCTATACTTGAAGATGCTCTTCTATCCAGAAAAAACTAGAGTATTCATTTTTCATAAATAATCCACATGGCCCGAAAAAAGAGATAAACTTATACCTATGTGGATGTTCCTTCACATCCTTTAATGAGTTTGAAGGGACAAGCAAACTTGAAAATCTAGCCATATTTAGGGAGTCAACCTAGATCTTAAAGGTAACTCCATATACCTTTCACGTAAAGTTTTAAAGAGCCCGAAAAAGTTAACTCGTGGCCTCCTTATTGTTTTTAACGAGCTCGAAGGAAATCAAGAAGAATGCTCTAAATGCGAGGAGACGAGTGTCAAAAGCGTGTGGAACTAGTTCCAAGCATGAGGAAAATACCTAACATAGTGTAAGGAACATGAGAAAGATAAGGACACTCGAGGAGCATCTCCTCTAGGTAAAGGGTGTCAAGTTGCAACGACAAAATAACACACGGCTAAGAAATGATCAGAGCAGAGATGAGGGATTATATAAAAAATTAATAGCATGGAATCTGGCATCAGGATCATAAGTGCAAGCAAAATACATGCAAATGTAGTTACAACTTATATAACAAATTAAAAGCATGGAATCCGACATTAGGCTCATAAGCGCGAGAAAAATACATGCAAATGCAGTTACAACTTGAACAAAAAGGCCAGGCCAGGAAGCAGTTGTTAATCCAACTAAGAATCCTGTCTCTAAGAAACAACAATATCAAGATCATATTCAAAATAAAATATCTGATGCAGGTCACTTTGGTAGTCTGTGGTTTTGCTTTCTTCAACAAGGGGCATAGTAAAGGCAGAGTTAACCTAGGAAGACTCTATAATTCCAAGGCCTGAGGATTTATAATCAGTAAGATCATCCTCAAAAGGAAATCTAAAATGGACAGGGGTGATAGAGTTTGTAGGAACAAACTCAGTATCATAGGAGTCGAAAAATATACATGCAGAATCAAATCAAGATCACTAGCTTGTTGTTCAATGGGAGAGTCCAAAGACTCAACAATGCAAACATAGGAGGATCAATCATCGAAAGTACTACAATTAACAAGCAATCCAAGGTTGGATTTAACTACGATCGAGTCAACATCTATAAGAAGGTCAAACTGTATCAAAGACTCTAGGCAGACTTCATCAGAAGGAAATAGATCATCCCAGATAGAATACATATCTAAACATTCAACTGGATCAATAGGTTGGAGAGAGGGCTCCAAATTCCTCATTGGATAGATCACCTGGTTAACTGTTGGGACCAAGTCCCAATGAGGTAAGCATGAATCCATGGGATTCTTCTCAATAGAAATTGGAAATGAGGGATATGAGGCCACATATTTCACTCGTGGCAGGGTAGTGTCTACCGAAGCACTAGGAATTAACAAAGCATAGACTTGGTATCTAGTTGGGTTAGGAGAGGGATCAACCAGTTGATCGACAGTAAACAATGCTTTCGTTATGAGGAAAATACATCACACAAAAGAGCATGGATACCACATCTTGCATAGCATAAACATAATCATGCCAGAGGATGTTGGAGCAATAATTTACCTTAGTACCTTAATGATCTACCTAGGAGGCATAATCATTTGCCTTATTCTTATGTTCTATAGTCTAACTTGGGTCATACTAATCAATACGGGTCAAATAGGTGATTATGTCTCATTAAATGTAGTTGAGGCACTCTAGTTTGGGCATCTTGACATTTCATATTGTGTATTAATTGCAAACCACTTCCATCTTTGACTAAGGGAGCTAGTGTGTGTGAATGTGGCTTTTTGTAGTCTCATTGGCATTTATTTGCCTCCCAAAGATTCCTCCACTCATCCATGTGCTCTCCCATGCTTGTGTTCCCTCATTTATGAACCAGACATGCTTCTTACCTATTCACACATTTTCACACAAGGATTCGTGACAGTTTGGTTAGGTTTGGGAGCCTATTTGTTAACCTACAGGGCTTTAGGGGTCAAATCCTAGTCTGACACTTGGATGCATTCACATGGCCACCAGGCGATCATGAATTGTCTCCAATGTACTATAAATATGTATCATACATACCTACAAGGTGTGTTGTAATACAATGGTTAGATATTAGCACCATTTGCATGTGTTATTCCAGTTATTTCAATCTCTTTGTTGTTCTCTTGCATATTTTGTCAAACACTTTGATGATGAATATTGTTCTAGATCCTAGATCTACTTGAGAATAAATTCTCACATGGTATCAAAGCTACTTGGAGCTACAAACAAATCTAGTGAGGTTTGAGTTGTTGTTTAGGGCATATTTCCAATTTATCTGAGTGTTTTTCATTGCAGGTTCTTACAACAACTTCATGGATTCACAAGCACTTCCTTTCCTTTCCCCGTTCAATTATTCTGAATAGAAATTAAATATGTTTGCATATCTAAAGAGGAAATGTCTCTATAATGTGTCCATTGGTGTTGTGAGAGAGTCAGAATCCTGTCAAGAGAAGTGTGATTGGCTTAGTGACAATGATAGAGCCTATGGAACTATGTGTCTCGCTATACCTCCTACCATGTGTTATCTCCTTGATTCTACTGATTAACCATTCGAGCTTTGGAGAAATCTAGATGAAGCTCATGGAATGCAGGAAGAAGATGTGAGCTATATGGAGAGCAAGCAAATGGGCACCTCCTTATTTATTCTCCCTCCTATGATCTTGACCTCATGCATTTCTCAAGAAGTTGTTCGAAATGAAGAAGAAGAAGTATCTAGAGATTCAGCAAATGATCCAACTCAAGTTTCTTCCTCTATGGATTCCTCTCCTTGTCAAGAATCTATGTTTCATGAAGATAGCATACAAGTTGTTTCCAGCACTACTGCCGAATATTATCTATCCATTCTATGCCCTTCTCCTCTATGTCTTTTGTTACAAATGGTGAAGATGTATTTCTAGTTGATGTTCATACAGAGCCTTATCTAGAAGATGGGTTTTCTTCACATGAGAGTATTGGTTCGAAAGTTGGAGAGGTTTGGATGTCAAGTGAAGATCTCTCATTGCTTCACACTCTTTTTACCGTGTATTCCTCTACCATGACTAGTATATTTCCTTCAATTTCATATGAAGATGGAGAAGTGTTTTCCATCACAATGGCGTACCTTCTTGGAGTTGAATACAACCTTATTTCAAATTTGATACTTCAAGATCCTTATGACTCGCTTGGGGTCACCTATTCTCAAGCACTTCAAGTCTCTTTTGGGCATGGCATCCTGTTTGGTTCAAGGTTCAACTCTTAAGAGCACCATTCGCTCTCCTATCAATGCATTTCAGTTATTCTACATGGTCATAGGATTCATCATGTAGTTATTCCTGAGTTGGTTGAGCACATTCCACTTCTTCCCAAGAAAAAAATTCCTCTAGACATACTCATTTATTTTGGAGTGTATACAGTTTTTGGTTTCTTTGTCATATCCATTTTTTAGGGGAGGTTTTGTCCCATGAGGTTTTCCTCCTTACCTCTGTTACATGGATCAATAATTTTTTTTTTGTAAAAGGTGACTTGTGCCTTAGTTGCCAAGGCCTTAATAAACCATGTGGTGTATTAAGTTAGGATTAAGGGGGGATGTTGGAGCAATAATCTACCTTAGTACCTTAATGATCTACCTAGGAGACATAATCATCTACCTTGTGCTTATGTTCTATGGTCTAACTTAGGTTATACTGATCAATACTGGTCAAATAGGTGATTCTTGCTCATTAAATGCAGTTGAGGCACTCTGGTTTGAACATACTAACATTTCAGACTCTACATTAATTGCAAACCACTTCCATCTTTGACTAGAGGAGTTAGTGTGTGTGAATGTGGCTTTTTGTGGTCTCCTTGGCATTTATTTTCCTCCTAGAGATTCCTCCACTCACCCATGCGCTCTCCTATGTTTGACTTCCCTCATTTATGAACCAGGCATGCTTCTTACCTATTCACACATCTTCACACATGGATTCGTGATAGTTTGGCTAGATTTGGGAGCCTATTGGTCAACCTAGGGGGGTTTATGGGTCAAATCCTAGTCTGACACTTGGACGCATTCACATGGCCACTAGGGACTCATGAATTTTCTCCAATATACTATAAATATGTATCATACATACCTACAAGGTGTGTTGTAATATAATTGTTAGATATTAGCACCATTCACATGTGTTATTCCAGCTATTTCAGTCACTTTGTTGTTCTCTTGCATATTTTGTCAAACACTTTGATGGTAAATATTTTTCTAGCTCCTAGATCTACCTGAGAATCAATTCTCATAGAGGAACATATTTAAATCGAAGGGGTCCTCTATTACCATAAAATCAACTAAGACAGTCTTCCCACCCAAAGTAACAAATGTTTGAGTAAGAATTACCAAAGCTTGACTAGTTCTTCTACCAAAATCCAATAAATGACTATCATTTGACATAAGGGTGGGATATCCCATGCCTCTCCAAGCATGTGTGGATAAAATACAAATAGAGGCTCCTTCATCTACAATACAACGAGCAATCGTGTAGTGTCCAATTTGGAACTTTATTTGAAAAGGTGAATATGAAGGAAGGTGTGGCTCAGTTAGGTTATCCCAATTAAAAGAAGCAATATGAGGGCTTGGTGGGGGTTCATTCGAAGAGAATTCAGTGCCCCCTTGCCCAAAAGGTTCTGAATTAGCAATGAAGAAAACATGACTAGCAGACAATTCCCTCTCCAAAGGAAGAGTGGGACTGATCAAAGATGGCATCAATTCAACCACTTAATCAAGGTCACTCTCCAAAGGAAGAGTGGGATTGACCAAAGATTGCATCAGTTCAATCACTTGATAAGGGTCACTCTCCGAAGGAAGAATGGGATTGACCAAAGATTGCATTATTTCAACCACTTGATCAAGCGAAGGTTGAATAGGTTGTTGAGAAATCACAAGTTGTTCAAGAACAAGATATCCTTGGAACCATATTCTTTGTACCTCTGTAATGGCAGGGCACTAATGAGTAAGGTGGTCTCCCTCACAAAGCTTACAAGGGAACTTAGGCTTGCATTTTGAACAGATAGTTTTCTCAATGGTGTCAACATGACTTACATTGGCTGAATTTCCCCCCCCAGCATGACCTGCAGAGGTTGGGTGGTTGGGTCCAACATGACTTGCAGAGGTTGGTTGTTTTCCCCTAGCATGACTTCCAGAGGCTAGATGGTGAAAGTCCCCATGACTTGCAGAGGTTGAGTGTGTGCACCCAGAATGACTTCCATAGGTTGGGAAGTTGGGTCCAACATGCTCTACAAATATTGGATAGGTTCCCCCGGCATGAGTTTCAGAGGCTAGTTGGTTAGGGTCAACTTGACTTGTAGAGGTTGATTGTGTTCCCCCAGCATGACCTCCAGAGGCTTGGTGGTTGGATCCATCATGACTTGCGGAGGATGGATGGGTGCCCCCAACATGACTTTCGAAGGTTGGGTGGTTAGGGTCAACTTGAATTGTAGAGGTTGAGTGTGTGCCCCCAGTATGACCTTCAGAGGCTGGGTGGTTGCCCCATGCTTTTTTTCATCTTCCTATTCTTCCCTCTTTTACACCTTTTATACTACAGGTTACTAGTATCAGAATTCTCACCGCATGAGGTAGAAGGAGGAGGAGAGGTTGTTAAAGGTAAAGGGGAGACATTGTTTTGATGCCCTTGATATAAGGTGCTAACTTGAGAAGCATCAAGAGCATTCAGTACAGTCAGAGTCGAAAATAACCAAACAAGTAGCCCTAGGTTGAATCCAGGCAGATTCAAAGTGGCCATCAAGGGAACACCAACGTTCCTAGTAAAAGGAAAATCACAAGAATCCCCTAGCATGGGGGTCTCCTGGTTTGTTTTTGTATGGGTAATAGCCATAGTTTCTCACTTAAAAAGAAATCAAATTCTAAGGTCAAATGGAAACAACCATCATAGAGATCACACCACTAGAAAAAATCCTAAGTATCAAGACCAAGAAAACAAGGATACCTTCCAAAGGAGAATTTGGGATGATGAGGGACCAAAACTAACCAGTGAAGGGAGAAGGAAATTCACCCCAGGTCTCGATACAATCACTTTGGGGAAAGCATTTGAAATCACCAAAAACTTTTCCAAAGAGATACATGGGTTTTACTCCCACATTTTCCCTGGGCACAGTGGAAATAGCATTCCACCATCACCCGTGTAGATCCGTAGAGGTCAAGATGCTAAGGCTACAAAAATCATAAAGAAATTCTGTAGGAACAGTCGTCAGTATAGCTGATGTGCATGGGCAGGGTAACTAAGCCCGAAACTCAAATAGTACCAGGCACCGCACGAGGCCGGAAGGAGGTACTAAGTAAGTCCCCAAATGCGCAGCAACTCTGGTATATACTCAACTGAGTATAGGAGGAGTATCTCCACAACTCAGTATCACACAACCTCGTACTTGACTCCTGTGTTAGAGGAGATTCCCGTTGTCTTTATTTGTGAGATTGGATTTCCTAAACAAAATGCCACTAGGTTTGAGTTTAAAGTCTTGAGCAATTAAATATGTTTCTAATCCAAAACAATCGCCTAGACTAGTGTATGTCGTCCCTAGAAAGAAAATGTTACTAATATATTTTAAATATTAATGTTCTTTTTAAGGGTTGTTGATTACTCAAAGGTAGCAGAAATGAATCCAATGGTGTTTTGACTTGAAAGCATAAACAAGATAACTAATGCGAAAGAGAATCAAAACACAAACTTTTACTTCTCTTTTCTTTTCAAAACTGAGAAATAAAGGCCACGAAATAAATAATTCTTTTTGTATTTTCAAAAAACAGAGGTATGCAATGCACCTAAGACTAAACCCTATCCTAAATGCGTATAAAGCAAACACTTGTTCATTTTACTTTTCCTTTATAAATGACAAAGAAAAAACAATCTACAAACTAATGCATGCAGATACTGTAAACAAATCAAAAGGACTTCTGCTCTATAACCACCAAACATACCCTAGGCTTCCCTAAAGTCATATTAGACCTCTTTTCAGAGGGATACTTGCATAAGGGAATTGTTATCACACACCTTGTAGCTGTCCCTAAAGGAAACCCATCAGAGATGGTAGAAGAGATGGACAGCTAAAGAGGTCATCCAAGAAGTGCAATGGTTCCCAATGCAAGCTGGGAGTCACGTCAACTGAGGCACTCTTCACTTTAGCTTATGAAGAATCACAACCAAGGGGGAGACCCTATAACCAATCAAAGAATATTAGCCAAAGCAAAGGTTCATAGGGGAGTGTGTAAATTGAGTTACGAAAACCAATGCAAGCTTAGGTGAGCCCAAGATTTTAAGTGTGGTTCAAGAGGATTAATATATTAGGAATGTTTCAACCAAAGAATGAGTTAGGCCACCTAGGAGGACCAAAGAGATATATCTAACACCATGAAATACACATTTCCTTAAAATATGGAAATGATCCAAATGGGTCACACAAGGTCAAATTAGGGGTGATATGGTGCTAAGGTGTGTTTGATGATGTGGATCTATGGATCCAAGGTAAATTAGACACCCACATATGGGATCTTAGTGTATGACACAATCCCCAAGGAGTGTGAATTGACCCATGGATACTAGTGCCTTTAGATGGAGGGGCAAATGGAGTCCAAATTATGCCAAATTGTAGATCATGGTAGTTAAGGCAATTATCAAGGTGTGTTTTAAGTGGATGTTTGTCCATCCAAGTGCTGAAACTACTGGAGAAAGAGTGGAAGACATCACACTCATCATTAAAACTCATCCCATGCCATTTCCTTGCCCCAGTAGCCCAAATCGAATTCTTCAGTAGCCATTTTTATTATTTTTAATCTGCCTCGGGAAACGTGATATGGCCCAAACTGCCTCGTAGAGTGCCATTGTTGTCAAACTAATCCCACTAGGCTCTCTGTGAGGGGGTAAAATGATAAAAACAAGTGGTTGGACCACCCCCTCCTCATACAGCGCCCCACGTGAACCAATCAAATCACCCCTCTGTTCTGACGGGCCACTCAGCATGGCAAAAATGCACCATAATGGTATACTGAGACAAATCATCACTGTAACTGCCTAGAACTAAAAATAAACTGTCTCATTGGACTCAGGGAGCCCAAATCCATCTAATGTGCATACTCATACACCCTACAAATATCTGCATGATTAGGTACAATATCCAATATGCCCAGAAACATAGAATAATAATCTATAACTGATCAAATAATCAATAATATAACCTAGGATAACATCAATCTGCTACAAGTGTTTAGAGGTTACGACATGCTCTAGAAATTATTCAAATAACAATTATAACAAGTAGCAATCATTTCATTGGCGATCTATCAACCAAATATAGAGTTTCTTTAATTAATTATAACTCAGACCAGATTTTCAAGACCGTACTCACTTCATAGTTGTAATAAATTTGCTAATGAAGGGTGAGTGCTAGAAATCAAATGGTTAGGATAAACGGTGACTAAAAACTTGACACTTTGACACTTTAGATATGGAAAGGGGATATTCACTCTAGCATGTATCGGGTAAGCAACAACACAGGGGATGGCAGTGTCTCACAATGGATAAGTTACGTTCAAAGGTTCTTATTCACCTTGAAAAATGCTCATAATCCAAATCAAATACAAGTGAGGCCAACAATCTTCAGATATAACTTTTTAAGAACCATTTCTTTTTTGGCCTTCAAATTTCCATAGCCTTGGTCCATGCATTAATTACACAGATTTTATTATTGAGGCTTCATGCATTCATGTGTGTTTAAAAACACCATTTTTCATGAATGTTTTTTCACAAGATGTTCATTTCAATATACTTCATAGTCAATCTCATTAGGCTTGCCTTGCATTCATGTATGTTCAAAAACACTATTTTTCATGAATGGGCTTTTTTTCATAAAATATTCATTTCATTTCCAAATACATTGTATTGATGGCAACGCTATTTGTTTCAGGTTTAGCCAACGCAACCTAGGCAACTTAGAGTCGAGACACAAATAAAGAGGGAAGCTTGTCCAACACAGAGGCTCTAGTGGGGAAAGGTCCTCCATGCCACAAGTCAAGTAGTAGGTCAGGCTAAAAACATAACTGGAAGGTAATTGATGGGTGGAGATAGTGAACACTGAAACCAACACTAGCAAGCCAAAGTATGGTGGGAATGATCACCTCTATTCTCCCTAAGGAGGGTAAAACCAATGACTATGGGTCAAGAAATTCTAGGTCTAAGTAGGTGTTGCCGTCTAATACACACTTTAGAACACAGGGAAGTCTATAACCCACTTTATGTGTCCTTGGTGGCAAGTTAGAGCTAGGGACCACTATCACCACAGTCTACCAACTCCTCTCTTTAGGCCGAATCCCAACAGAGCCAAGGGGGGTAGTCCCTACAGGAAGGTTTATTAACAATTTAGTTAAAGGGGTTTTATTTTATTAAGGTTACAAAGTTACAAGATCAGTGTCTAGATTAAATGGAGTCAAAAGATTACAAGTTACAAACTTACAAAAGAATTTAAGAATGATTATCCACAGTTATCTAAAGAATGGTTAAACAAATATACAATGATACCTGAAAGGAAACAAGATATACACGGGATGAACAAGTTATTATGTTGAAGATCAAAAGACAGATTGCTTTCAAGTTACAAGATTAAACAATGTTTAATTCAAGCGTGACACAGTACTTTAAAGATATTATACTTGAAAGTGCAAGGTACTAAAATGAAATTGAGATGCTTGCAAGATGTACTTGTAAAATGAAAGCCTTGAAAAGCAAGGACTTTGAAGCAAGTACAGAAATAGAAATGTGGGTAATACGCTTTACAATGTCTCTTGGTTCATTTTAATAAATTTTATTAAAGTTGAAGTCTTTGATTAAGTTTTAGATCCGGTGGTGTGACTACCCCAATCTAGTATCTCTCAAGTCAAAGATGGAGTGTTGGTGCGCTCAAAACAGTGGAAACAAGTCCACTTGTAGCTCCCAGGTCAAACCCCAATGCCCCGGTGCTCAACAAGGAGGACGTAGAATGCCTAGAGACCCCCACGGTCTTCTACTCCAACTAGCTTCCGAGGTCACTGTTTTTAATCAACCGGAAAAATAGCAAGATGAATGCCTATTAAATTAGAGCCCCCAAACCCCTCTGTTTTTCATACCCTTGATCTGAGTTCCCTAAAGGGAGATAACGAAGGGCAGAGGATACACGGATGGATGTTAGGTTGTATATTACTTTTTGCAAAATTAAATGACAGGAAGTAAATTACAGAAATAAAATAACCCACAAGCCTCAAACCGAGATTTGTGCCACAGGGAACAGTGCTAGTACCTTGAAGTACTTGGAGCAACTAAACTATAAAACAGAAATCAAAACTAATCTAGATGTTTGCTTGAAAAAGAAATGCTCAAAAATAAACTAAGCTAAACCAAGTATGGTAACCTCACAACAATCTCCCTAAAGGAGAAGATGGGTAAAATTGAAAATCTAGATCTATTTAAAATGGAAAATCAGCAACTAGTGGTCTACTTCCTAATCTATTTACATATAGATTACAAATGCTTTATAAAATTTTGGAGAATGCCCCAAGAGAACTTCTCTTTGGAGTTTACAAGTATCAGAAGAAAAGAGAGAGAGAGAGAGAGAGAGAAAGATGAGGATTTGAACCCCTTTTGGAACCGGTTGAAGGTTGAGGTATTTCTGGGCCAATTTCGGCAGAACCTCCCCTTTTAAACTGTAAAACTTGTCAAAAAACAACAAGCAAAGCTTGCTGGAAAATGACAGGAAACTTAAAAGGAAGTTAGAAAATGTTAGTATAAAAATACAATAATTTTACAGTAAAAATATGGGTTTTAAATATCAGAAAATTGAATATTAGAGGGCTGAAAATTGCATTTCCAGCCACCTAAAACACAGTAAGAAATCAGATCTGAAAGATATAATAAAAATATAGCATGGATCTATTAATGAAAACTAGATTTCGGTACTAAACAATAACAAAAATACTAGTTCCTAAAACATAAAACAATATTAGAGATTAGGGCCTTGTAGGGAGAACTTTTCCAAGCTTGGATCCCTGCAAAGAGTTTAGCTAAAATTGTAAAACTCACACATAGAGATGAGAACACCATAAATCATGCAAAAAGCTTTGCAAAATCTTACAATGTTAATCACAAGTGCAAATAGAAATACTTATACCTACAAGTCTCTCCACAAAAAACTTTGTGGAGAGCTTCTCTGATACATAATGCAACAATAACCAACCATAAACAGTTACCTCACTCTTCAAGCCACAAAATGAGTGCGCCAACAAATGTATCCTCCAAATATTGAAGTATTATAAACACCAATAGGGCAACAACATTACAATAGCCAAAGGCTTTGAAAACTTGAGAGAGAAGAATAGAGAAGAGAGGGGGAAGAGTGTATTTCGGCAGCATAACCATGCTCCAAAGAATGATGAGAAAATGAGATGAGGGGCCTCTCTTTTATAGTTGAAAATATCCCAAACCCACTCCTAAATCAAGGGTCCAAAACATAGATCTAAACTCTAGCTCTCCTCCACCCTTAGATCTAGGTTTGTTGACTTAGCAAGCCATCCACCAATCAAAAGCAAGGCCACCTCTTCAAATCAATGGTCAAAAACATAGAACCATGTCACAATGAAGCTTAACCCATAGATCTAGGGTTTCCATGACTAGGCACCCACCTTAGGAGTAGTTCCTTTGACTTAAAATATTTTTTATTTTTATTTTTATCTTTTATTAAGACAAGAGGGGCGCCCCACTTAGGAGATCTTCAAAATTTTATTTTGACCATGGGGCGGGTGGGTTGTTTAAAAATAAATATTGACTATGCTTAGCCACCCCACAAACTTAATTACCATGGTCTTATTTGATTTTTTCCTTCAAAATCAAATAATTTAATTTTTCACCTTAGGAAATTAAATTAATTTCCTAGGAAAAAATACCTTGTATTAACCAAAATTGATCTAACTTCCTAACCTCTTGTCAGAATGACATGGGACTTGAACCAATGGCTTAGGAGGTGTCATAGAATTTTTATTTGCATTCATAGCCCCTATTACAAAAGTCTAAGTTTTAATAAATTACATTATTTCATCAAAACTTAATTAATTAACCACCAAATGGTAAAGTTAATTAATTAGGAAAAAAAATAAAATCCTAACAAAATTCTGCAAGACTACAAGATATGGCTAGAATGGTCATGGAAAATAACTTGAAACCTTAGCCAGCTCATGGGCTTGATTATCAGAACGCCAATTCACCACTTTGGAGGATTGGTGAGTGAAAAACCCAACCAATTAAAATTGTTAATTAACAAAATTAACTGGAAGGGAAAAAAACACTCGGTGAAGAGGACTTCCCTGATAATAAAGTCCATGGTGACATCCTCAGAGGAATGACCCATGCTGATATATAAAGTTACATTAATTAACCCACACAGGGGAGTGGACATTTCATGTACAAAAGGGGCAGAATTGCCCTGCTGAGTGAATAATTCCTAGAATTTTTTCATGGTACAAACTGCACAGAATGTACATCTTTAATGTACATGAGGTTGCCACCTAGTAGAAATAGGTGGGAAACGGTAGGGACATACATATATTATCAATACAACCAGGTCCACATATTTATATGATCGCCAGATCAAGACACTAAATGCTAAGACATGTCACAAGAATGAGTATAGAAGCAATAATAACCATAACACAAGATAATATATGTTGAGTCATATACATGTAAATAACCAATCTGAAACAACATCTGTCTAATGAGAAACTTATGTTGCAACTCTGGGCAATATTGACTACTCTGTGAATGGCTAAATGGCTACATCAATCCTCAAATCTGAGTGTCCTCAGACTCATTTATGGCATGGGAAATTAATATAGTCCATAATCAAATAGTGATCCATCATAGATGTTCATCTCAGCCTCTCATATTTAAGGTGTAATTTCCCCATTCAAATAATTGCATAGCAGAAAAATTCCATCAATCCTACTAGTTCCCTAGGTTGGGTGGAAACAATGGGAAGTTAATAAGGGAGATAATAAATGGTGTCTAGACATTAGAATGAGTAAATATTTATTTAATGGAGTTAATTAAATTAATTCAAGTGAAAAATTAAATGGTTATATGGAATGGAGACACATGGAGACTATGGGGCCCACTCAAGCTAGAATTCCTATGTTAAATGGCATCCTCGTCTTGCAATCTCAAATCTATGGGAAGCCTAATGTTTTTGGATGGATTATAAGGTTAATATGCTTGTCCATATACTTCATAGGTCAAATTTTGGATGAATTGTAACTTACATGGGGAGAGGAAGAGCCAAATGGGAGTTTCATGGACACTTGGCTAGATTCTCCTTACATTTATGACATCTATGACACCAATGATGGAGATTCTATGTCAGTTATGCATAAGTCAGATATGAAGGCTTCCATCTGACATTTATGACATGTTAATCCTGAATAGAGCATCTTAGAGGGCTCTCATGAGAGTTGGAGAATGCCAAGAGGATCCTACTCGAATTTCGGAGAAGAGGGAAAGTGAAGAGAGAGGCCACATGGCATAGCATGAATAGCCACACCAATTCGACTTAGCTTTGTTTTATATCTGGTTTTGGAACCTTAGAAGACCAATAATTTTTATAAAATGCAAGGATCATCCATGAGAAGGCCCATTTGATCATTTGTGAAAATTGTTATTTGAAGAGAGAGAGCTAGTGGATGACTAGTTCATGCCTTAGCCAATTTTGAGGGTGAAAGATTCTCATCCTAGTTGGTGTTTGGAGAGGCCACTCAGGTATTTCAAGGAGCTTCAATGGAGTCATAATTTATAGGTGCAAGCTACAGCATCTCGTGAACATATCAATTTTAGCTTGTTCTTCCTTTCATCTCAAGTTTTCTCACCATATTTCAGCTCTATGGAGTGAGGCGCACTTGGTGAGCTATTCATATCTTTGAGGGAGCTTCTCTTGCTCCAGTATTTTGTATTATAATGTAAATGATATTCCCTTTAATTTCAGAAATATCTCAGTTCAAAAGGCCAATAAATCTCATGTATTATTGCTCAATAATGAAGAAACAATTCCATTTCCCCACTACCTTGTTGTAAACTCTTGTAATCTTAATGGATTCGAATGGATGTATAAAATATTGAAATTTTTTGAATGAATGGACTGTAATTAAAGTATATTTGGGTTTAATTTTCAGTATCTGATAATTTGTTTCCATTGGGTCGAATTTCATAGCAATTGGAGCAAACTACACCTCATTTCCCTAAGGGTCCAAAACTAGTTTTTTATATCTGATTGAAAGAAGTGATAACAGCCATGGTAGGTCAATTGGTTATGCATATGAGTCTATGATAATGTATTATACACATCCCCTTATTCAATTTAAGAATTCAAGTGGGTTTCTTCACATTTGGAAAGCCATTTCTACCACTTACCTCGGGGAAAATTTGAGCCCAAAATTGCTAGTAAAATCATCTATCTTGTTCAGAATTTAGTGCAGACTTACAGAAGTGCTTGGAGGGCCATAATACATCCCTGAACATAATAATTAAGTTATTATATCATTCATACACCTTCTCTGAATATTTGGGAGCAATTGGGATGATTTATAGACCAAGACACTAAAACTAGTCAAGATCCAAAACTGTGAAAAAAATAGAAAAATTGGGCATTTTGGTAAAAAATTTAAAAAGGGACATTACAAGTGGTATCAGAGCATGGTATTGGAACCTTATGGTGTTAAAAAGGATTCAAATCAATAAACCGCCACCCTTAGAATCTGAATTGGAAGGTGCTCGGCTTGTAGAAGAAGAACTGGAAGAAAAAAAGGTACCTTTGACTAAAGCTATAGCTCACGAGGGAGAAGACTACACTAAGGAGAAAATGGAGTATCTCAAACTTATAAAACCCCTGTTTGAAGAAATATCCAAGTACATGACACAACATATGGTAGACATGACCCAACATATAGCGAAAGGATTTGAATTGATGGCCAGTCAAATGGGAAGCAAAGGGATAATAAGAGATAGTGGTAGTTCATAATCAGCAGAAAAGAAGACAATGGGTGAGCACATTTTCTCACAAACATGACCTCATAATAGACCCCATGAATTTCATATCACACCAAGGCCTATAGAACCTAAATTTCTTATTCCCGAAGAAGAGACTAACATTCAATTTGAAATTGATACAATAATAAAAGAATGGGCTAAATTGGATGAAGAGTGTAGGAGAAGTATAACATTTGAGCAGTACTTCACCATGGAAAACAAACTCAAAATGAAGTAGGAAAATAAGTCTTTACACCAAAACAAATAATTTAATTGTGCCATAGGTAAAGTTCCACTTCCTACTTTTGATGGTTCATCTCAAAGTTCTGCTAACACTTGGGTGAAAAAATTGAATCTGTATTTTCAGTTGAATCCAATGGTGGAAGAAGATGCTTTAAAAATGGTTATTTTGCACTTGGATGGAGATGCCAATGAATGGTAGTTCCATGGCCTGAAAAACTTGGGTCATGATCAGGTTAAAACATATGGGGAATTTGTTGACAAGGTATTAGAAAGGTTTGAGCAAAAAGATACAAAATTGTCTTTCAAAGAACTAGCACAATGGAAGCAGGTAGGGACTCCTATTGAGTATCTGTTGGAATTCCAAAGATTATCAGTTAAGTTGGATAATGTATCTATGGGAAGGTTAGTATTGTTGTTCACTGAAGGTTTTTCAGAGCCCTTAAAAGGTTTGGTCAAATCCCACAAGCCTACTAACCTAAATGATGCAATGAGCTTGACTAGGGATCTTCAAAATGTTCTTCCTAAAACAAGATTTCCTCCCAAGCCTAACTTCATATTTGAAAGAAAGCCTTGGAAAAAGGATGCACCTGATAAGAATTTTTGGTAAAGAGATACATCTGAAAAGAATAAGAAAGAAGGATAAAACAAGGATGAACTTTGAGGGAAAAAATTGTGCTTCACATGCTTCCAACCATGGACATCGGGGCATAAATGTGCTAAAGGAAAAGCTCAATACATAGAAGTATTTTTTGATAATGATGAGTATGAAGGGGGTGTTGTCTGCCGATAGCACACCAGCAGCAGAAATCTTCCGAAAGCTGTCTCCTCACTTGAGAAAGTGGGAGAGGTGTGACCTTGGGGGCAAGCACAGAGCTAGGTGCTATCACCTACTCCTAGCTCCTCCATTTAGGCTAACTCCTAATGAAGCCAAGGGGGGTAGTCCCTAACAAAGAGTTTTCTATGGCTCAATGTTTAAGTTAATTTTTAGATGTTTTGGATGTGAATGGGTGTTGTTTAGGAGTTATTGTGATTTAAAATGATTAATATTAAGGGGATGATGATTAATTAAAGAAATCCACGTTGCTAACAAGAGATCACACATATACGCAAAGATTCCAGACTTATAACTTAAGCATTCAAATATAATCAATTGAAATGGACCATAGACAGTTGATCAAGATACAAAATTAATCAAATATAACAAAGGACCAGTGCCTTATGGAGTCAAATAAACGCGTGGAATAAAGTCTAGGAATTAAGCTAGTGAGTATTAGGTTTTGCAAGTGCTCTTGGTAGATTTTAAGAGTTTTTTGTTTGTGATCTTCACTTATGGTGGCTGGATGTCCTAACCGGTAATACCTTCAGTGGCTCCGTTCAAAGACATGACGGACCTGTCTGGGGTCAAAGGTAAGTGTTCAATAACTTAACTACCAGTGCCCAGATTAGGTAGCCCAGCGCCCACACTTGGAATTTGCCCACATGCCTCGGTATTTATCGAACAACAACGGTGCATTGGTTATGGAGAAAATTTTTAGTTAAGTTCCTCTTATGGGGTTTAGAGATCCAATGTCGTTTCTGGGTATTCCGATCGAAGATCGGTNTATTTATCGAACAACGCTGGTGCGTTGGTTATGGGGAAAAGTTTTAGTTAAGTTCCTCTTGTGGGGTTTAGAGATCCAATGCCGTTTCTGGGTATTCTGATCGAAGATCAGTCAGAGCATACTCCGGCAAAGAGGGAAGGGGATTAATTAATTAAAGGGATGTGAGTTGCGAATTTTATTAAGTTAATTAATTAAAACTCTCCGACAGAGAGCGCTCTTGACCTCGTCTTAAGACAGTGGTTCAAGAGACTTAGCTAATCTATATGCTTGATGCAAGGATATGCAGTGGGAATGCTCTCCGATAGAGAGTGCTCTTGACTTGGATTACGGCAAGTTCAAGAGACTTTCAAGATTAATTGATTAACTTATTAAACAATGAAAAGACGACTCTCCGATAGAGAGCACTCTTGATCTACAAAGTGAGATTCAAGAGATTTCTACTTTAAACAGTTGAATTACTTATGAAAGATACAAAAAATTAAAAAATGAAGTAGTCAACCTAATTAATGAAACAAAATGGACTAATCTAACAATTAATATCTACTTTGCAAGAAAAATCAAACTACTCTAAGTACTCGAAATAAATCTAAGCTAAGAACAAAAAACACTCTTCCCCAAATGGGGAAGAAAAACCAAGTATGGGAGGCCCTATCCCACTTAGCCTTGTTTTATTAATGAATTACAAATGCCTTTGGAACTTAATCCTTGTCAGGACTTTGAGAAGTAACTCAAGTAAAAATGAAAAAACTCTTATGAGTTTGTACAAAGGAGAATGACTTCTTTTTTGGCTTTGGATCCTTGTCTTTGGATCTAACTCTGCTTGCTCTTTCTTGTTTGGTTTCGCTTTTGGTTCACCTGTGGATAAGAGCTCTAAACAAGGACTAGTGAGAGTGTTAGGAAACCAAATTTAACCTGTGATTCGAAAAAATTAAGTGGATGAGAAGATAAGTGCCTTATGAGATGAAACAGGAGATCAAAACAATGGAATAAAACCCAAAATCAAAACTTGGAAAAGATTAGGCAAGCTCACCGTTTTTTATGTAAAATGCACGATTTTTGGCGAAACGACTTAGGATTTTTTGCGAATTTAAAATTAAAGATTTTTTAACATTTTAGGCTAATTTCCAGAATCTGGAAAATAGCAGAAAATTGCAGAAAATCAGTAAAAAAACAGCAAGTACGAAATGGCACGCTTTTCGAGAAAAATTAAAAAAATTTAAAAAAAATAAAATTTTTTAAAATTTTGAAAATTTTCTGATTTTTTAATGAATTTCCAGAATTTAGAATTAACAAAAAAAAGTCAAAAATGAGCCCAAAAAACAGCGAGCTTGAAATGGCATGCTTTTCGAGAAAAAGTCAAAAAATTAAAAAAAAAATTGAAAATTTTTGGAAAATTTCTTATTTTTTAATGAATTTCCAGAATTTAGAATTAATGAAAAATACAGAAAACCAGCAAGCCCAAAAAATGGAAAATTTGCACGTTTTTCGAGAAAACTCGTGCACGTTTTCCAAGGAAAAAAGAAAGCTGGATTTAAAAAGGAAATGAAACTAGATCTTTAAAAATTGACTTTTAGAAAGATGGATCTAGCTTTGAAAAGGTAGATCTAAGGCTAGAAAGCCTAGATCTAACTTAGTAGAAGCCAAGCAAACTT
>LPNX010674370.1:635272-758046 GCA_001517045.1 Pseudotsuga menziesii | reverse complement strand
GGAGAGTTTTAGTTTTCTCCAAAATAATCATTTTTTTACTAAAAATCATTTTTTACTCAAAACTGACTTTTTTGAGTAAAAATGCATTATGTGTCCGATTGCTGATCTGAAAGTTGGTTCTAATTGGCTGGCTGATCAAGAATGATTTTTGGCTTAAGATTAGAGCCTTCAATCACTGAATTCTGAGTCTAGATCACGAATGGGTTTTTTCCATTTAATTTATAGAAAAATTAACCCAAAAAACTTAGGAAAAGTAATTAAAAGTTAAAAAATAATTTTTCACTGTTCGAAAAAAGATTTTTTCAAAATTTTTTTATGTGTCCAGATGACTTAGGACATGACCATGATCTATCTAAATAATGTCTGGTAGGCTTATAACACTTAGTTTGGCTCTAATAACCCCCCAAGGCCCAAAATTCAACATCGGGCGTTCCAGCTTTGGAGGAAGCGGGAGAAAACCTCGTCAATTATACTCGGCTGAAGGCAAAGCATAATTGTTAGGGGCAAAAAACTCCCTGGAATACCCTATTTGAGATTCTACGTCTCAGGAGACCAAACCACTCAAAAATATCCTACTAGCACATTTTATTACAAACCCCGCGGAGCCATGGTCAAAATTATTCAAATAAAAAAGTGACTAGCCAATATTGGCTAGACAAGAAGACGGATCAACTGATACACTGGAATCAGACTTTGAACAAGTCTGTCAATCGGTGGCTCCTCAGGTAACCCACCTATGGTACAAAAAGTTGGATAACAGGGGGTATGGATGAAGAAGGGCACGTTTCATATCAAGAGGAGGCATATAAGAGGAGGCATATGAGACAACGACTGAAGAAGAAAAACAAGAATAAAATCAGCATTCATCAGACAAAGCAAGAATGGCAGTACTTTCAACAATGCCTCGCTATCACACTATTCAATGCAAGGGTGTGGTATTGGGACAAAGAGCTTCAGTTTTGGTAGATGCAGGAGATACATATAATTTCATTGATGCAAAGATGGTGTAGAAAAGAAATATACCAAGTGAACCATTTCATGGCTTCACAGTTGTCATTCCATGTCACAACACAATGCAATGCAACACATGGGTTCCAAAGCTGCAAGTCACCATAGGTAACTATAATTTTGTTGCTAGTTTTTATGTGTTTGATGTTGCTGATACTAATGTAGAATTGGGAGTGCAATGGATGTATTCTATAGGAGAGCATTCAGTAAATTATCAAATTCCTAAAATGAAAATTCAATATTCAACAGGTGTACTAAGGGTTGTGAGAGTGAAGCACACTTACCCAAAACAAGTAGTAAATTACAATAGTATGAGATCTATATTGATGCATGGTGATATAGAATGGGATACTTAATGTTATATCACCTCTCCCAAGCCAAAAATCAGACTTGTTAAACAGCCAAAGGAGATAGAGACACTTTTGCACAAATATGAAAAAAAAATCAGAGATCTTCCACATGGTAGACCACCTGATAGGGGGGTTGAGCATAACATTGTTTTAGAGGAGGGTACTTCACCCATTCAGATACCACCTTATAGACATCCCAAGAAGTTTAGAGATGAGATTGAGAAGGCCATTCAATAACTCTTAGAGTTGGAACTCATTAGACCAAGCTCTAGTCCTTATACTTCTTAAAGAAAAAACATGGAACTTTGAGGATGTGTATAGACTTTAGAGATTTGAACAAGAAGACCATCAAGAATAGATACCATATTCCTAGGATTCATGAGCTCATGTATGAGATATTTGGAGCTAATTACTTTTCTAAAATTTACCTTAGATCTGGTTATCACCAAATTCAAATGAAGGAGGAATATGTGCAAAAGACTGCATTTTGATGTCATTATGTTCACTTTGAGAACCTTGTTATGCCATTTGCGTTGACTAATGCTCCAGCTACATTTCAAGCATGTATGCATATAATCTTTTGCAAGTAGCTTAGAAGGTTTTTTTTAGTCTTCTTTGATGATATTCTCATTTACAGTAAAACATGGGAAGAGCACTTGCAACACCTAGAGATTGCGTTGAAAACTTTGCAAGAACAGTCTTTGTATGCTAAGATGTCTAAATGTGAATTTGGGATGAAAGAAATATTATACATTGGGCACATTATTTGGAAAGATGAAGTGAAAGTGCACATGGAAAAGATCAGGGCTATATTAGAATGTCCATCACCAAAAAACATCACATAATTAAGAGGCTCCATTGGAATATGTACATACTACAGGAAGTTTGTGAAAGGGTTCTCCAAGTTGACTTCTCCACTCACATATTTGACTAAGAATGATTGCATATATGTGGTAGTGGATATATTGACTAAGTTTGAAAATTTGTTTTTTGTTACATCCTCTTTTAGTGCTGCACAAGTGGCTGACCTTTTTTTCAAAGGAATCTTCAAATTGCGCGGGCTCCCCAAGAGCATTATGAGTGATAGAGATGGTAGATTCATGAGTGTTTTTTGGCAATAACTTTTTAGATTGGTGGGCACTCAGTTGACTCCAAGTACAAGATACCATCCCCAAACTGATGGACAAACAGAGATGGTGAATAGATGGTTGGAAGGGTACCTCTGAAACTACATCGGAGAACAGCAAAAAGCTTGGACAAAATGGCTACACTTTGAGTTTTGCTACAACACCACCTTTCACATGTCAATAGGGATATCTCCTTTCAGAGCATTTTATGGTTATGATGCACTTGCATTTTCTGATAAGATATTTGATGATAGTAGATCTCCAAAAGCTAAATATTAGGTGGAAGAAAGCCAAGAAATTTTAAAGCTTTTAAAAGACAATTAATTTGCAGGTTGCCCAACATCAACAAAAACAATATGCAGATAAAAATAGAGAGGAAAGGACCTTTCAGGTTGATGATTTAGTGTATTTTAGATTGCAGCCATACAAACAACATCTCTCGAAACGAATGGAGCAAAAAATCTAAATCCAAGATACTATGGGCCCTACAAGGTAATCTGGAAGATTGGAGAAGTGGCATATGAGTTGGAACTTTCGGAAGGGAGTAAAATTCATAATGTATTTCATGTTTCTTGCCTCAAGAAATCTATTGGTCAGCAAATTGTTATTTCAGATATACTCCCTCCTTTGGATGATGAAGGACATCTCACACTTATTCCAGAAAATATTTTGAAGACAAGGGAGAGAAGATTGAGGAGCAGAACAATCAAAGAATAATTGGTGCAATGGAAGGATCTAACAAGTGAAGATGCCACATGGGAAGAGGAGAATATTTTGCAGCATCCAAATATGAAATTGCTTGAGGACAAGCAATATTTGGTGGGGAGGACTGTAATGTCCCCATTCAAATAATTGCATAGCAGGAAAATTTCATCAATCCTACTAGTTCCCTAGGTTGGGTGGAAACATAGGGAAGTTAATAAGGGAGCTAATAAATGGTGTTTAGACATTAGAATGAATAAATATTTATTTAATGGAGTTAATTAAATGAATGCAAGTGAAAAATTAAATGGCTATGGAGAATGGAGACACATGGAGACTATGGGGCCCACTCAAGCCAGAATTCCTATGTTAAATGGCATCCTCCTCTTTCAATCTCGAATCTATGGGACGCCTAACGTTTTTGGATGGATTATAAGGTTAATATACTTGTCCATATACTTCATAGGTTGAATTTGGGATGAATTTTAACTTACATGGGGAGAGGAAGAGCCAAATGGGAGTTTCATGGACAGTTGGCTAGATTCCCCTTACATTTATGACATCTATGACACCAATGATGGAGATTCTATGATAGTTATTGTAGCAAGGATCTCTTCCTGCTACAGGGGCAGGAATGGCTCCCTTATGCCCATAGGGCATAAGGGTAGGTTCCTGCTAATGGTGAAAATGCAGAAAAACGAAATGGAAATAACAGAAGCAGAACAGTAAACCAACACTAAGGCTAAGAACATAAAACTAAAGCTAAACTAAACTATAAGCTAAGAACAGAACAGAAAGAAGGAGATGAAGCACTGGTGAACCCCTCTGCAGAAAATGGGTTAGGGTTTCTCCTCCTTAAAACCTGTAAATAAACCTAAGATACAATGGAAAACCTGCAAAACAATGTTAATAACAAAACCTGCAAAGGGAGATAAGGGTTAGAAAGCAAAGCATATTAAGAAGAAAAGAAATAAACATAAAATCACAAATATACCTTCTCTGGTGGGAATGGGCCACCATGCCCTAGCTCATGGGAGCACCTCTCTTGCTCAAAGGGGAATGGAAATGAAGGAGAGGGAGTGTGGGTGGTTTGAGAGGCAAAAGTCTCAAAGCATCCACGGGCAGCATAACAATAGGCAATCGGAGAAGTGTTTTGTGAGTGACCCCCCACCCTCCTTTTATAGCTTTTCAAAGGGGTTTTAGGGTTTTAAGCCCTTGGTTAGGGTTTTAGCCCCTTCCGCCCTAACTTTAGCTTCCTTTTAGGGTTTTAGCCCCTTCTGGGGGGATTTAGCTCCTAGGGGGCTATTTTGGGCTCCTTTTTGGGGTTTTTAGCCATTTTTCTTCATCCTTAGGCTATTTTGGAGGTGTGGGAGTCTAATGGAAGGTCTAATGGAGTGATATGAGTGTTGTGAGATGGTATCCTTAGGTGGTGTAGGCCATTGAGAGCTTAGTGGGAGATTTTTGGGTTAACAGTTATGACACAAGTCAAATCTGAAGTCTGCCATCTAACATATATGAAATATTAGGCATGAATAGAGCATCTTAGAGGGAACTCATGGGAGTTGGAGAAGGCCAAGAGGCTCCTACTCGAATTTGAGAGAAGAGGGAAGGTGAAGAGAGAGTCCACATGGCATAGCATGAACAGCCACACCAATTCGACTTGGATTTGGTTTATGGATGGATTTGAAACCTTAGAAGACAAATAATTTTTATAAAATTCAAGGATCAGCCATGAGAAGGCCCTTTTGATCATCTGTTAAAATTGTTATTGTGAAGAGATAGAGCTAGTGGATGACTAGTTCATGCCTTAGCTAATTTCGAGGGTGAAAGGTTCCCATCCTAGTTGTTGTTTGGAGAGGCCACTTAGGTATTTAAAGGAGATTCAATGGATTCATAAGTTACAGGTGCAAGATACATCAGCTCGTGGACATATCAATTTCATCTTGTTCTTCCTTTCATCTCAAGTTTTCTCACCATATTTCAGCTCTATGGAGTGAGGCGCACTTAATGAGCTATTAATATCTTTGAAGGAGCTTATCTTGCTCCAGTATTTTTTATTCTGATATAAATTCTCTGATATTTAATTTCAGAAATATATCAGGTCGAAAGGCCAAGAAATCTCATGTATTATTGCTCAATAATGACGAAACAGTGCCATTTCCCCACTACCTTGTTGTAGACTCTTGTAATCTTGATGGATTCAAATGGATGTATAAAATATTGATGATTTATGAATAAATAGACTTTTATTAAAGTATATTATGGTTTTCATGTTCATTAACTGAGAATTTGTGGCCATTAGGTCGAATTTCATAGCAATTGGAGCAAACTACACATCATTTCCCCAAGGGTCCTAAAGTAGTTTTTTATATCTGATTGAAAGAAGTAATAAAAACCATGGGAGGTTGATTGGTTATGCATATGAGTCTTTGATAATGTATTCTACACATCCCCTTATTAAATTTAAGAATTCGAGTGGGTTTCTGCACATTTGGGAAGCCATTTCTACCACTTACCCTGGGGGAAATTGGAGCCCAAAATTGTCAGTAAATCATCTATCTTGTTCAAAATTTAGTATAGACTTGAAGAAGTGATTGGAGGGCCATAATACAAACCTAAAAATAATAATTAAGTTATTATATCATTCATACACCTTCTCTAAATATTTGGGAGCAATTGGGCTGATTTGGAGACCAAGACATTAAAACTAGTCAAGAGCCAAAATTGTGAAAAAAAATGGAAAAATTGGGCATTTTGGTAAAAATATAAAAAGGGCCATTACATAAGGGAACTGGCTGAAAAGTGTATTGGAATATGAAAAATAGAATATGGTGTCCCAGCTACTATATATGTGATAACAGGAACAAGACAACCACTTTGGCATGAAGAACTTAACCAACAAGAATGAAGAAAACAAAGATCAGAAAGCTCCTATGTTTAGAGTATGACTGCTAACAGAGGTTGATCATAACCATGCACCATAAGGTCATTCCAAGAGTACATTCAAGGGAGTACACAAATCCACATGGGTCTTACACAGGAAAAGGACCTAGGAGGACCCTATACACAGCACCAGACCACCCTAAACAGGCCCAAAAAGGGTGAAAAAACACTAAACAGGGCACTCGCAAGTCTCCATAAGCAAAGGCATCAGTGACACGCAGGTTTACCAAAGGGAAGTCACATGTACATCAAGAAAATGCTATTTTGCAGTGTAACAGTCGCATGTGGGTGATGGAAGGCCTAAAAAGCGTCAAAACAACCTTAGAAAGGCAATGAAGGTGTTCATAAGGACTTGAGAGTAACTTCTAACCTACAAGAAGGACTTAGAACCTCCATTAAACTGGAAAAACAAGACAAGAAAACCCCAAAACAGACAAGGATTCCCCAATGGAGTCGCTCGTTCTGTTGTTAGGGAAAGTGTTCCTATGGCTGGGATCGAGGCCACCAACGTACTAGGGGTATAAAGACTGATATATAACACTTTGCAATAATGAATATAAACAAGGTTTAAGGGTTATAAGGGTTCATACCTTATAGACTGAAGGTTTATCCAAGATTTCTCTAGCTCTATTCTTGCTCTCCAATTCAAGAGACCTACAAAACAAACTTCACACCTTCCTCAAACCAATTTGACTACATGTAAGGAGATGATATTCAATACAATCTGAAACCCTAATCTGATAAACATCAACATGTAATCATAAACAGAGATACAACATCTATCATACACTAATTTGGAAAGTGAATAACATCAAATATTTATTAATCAGTGGAAGAAGTACAAGATAAACCTTCTCCTCATGCAAGGCACCTTGTGAAACCTTCGATCTAGATCTCCTTCTTCTCTTCTCCAAGAATCTTAGCCTCCAAGCTCTGTAACAAAGGGAGATGACATCCAGGGAAAATTGTTATCATGCAAAATGGCAATTCTCCATTCGAGTGCTGACACCTAATGTATCGAAACACAAAAGGACAAATTGGATTGAAGTAGCCAAAACACTATAGACATGCATGACCTTTGGTACAACATGACCTTACCAGCTAAATATATTTTTGTTTGGACATTAGGGTTGAATACGCGATTATTTGCATAGAAACCCATGTATCACATGCGAGTATGTGTATTGCAACTCGCATATACATTGCACCCGCGGGTTTCCTTAAAGAAAGCCGCGTATCATACGCGACTTTCCTATATCAATAGTCATGTATTCCTTAATTTGAAGTTAAAAAATATAAAACACGATTAGTCAAGGACAATTGAGCCCTTAATCATAACTATCTCAACTTCCTCAACCATCTCAACCTACGAAACCTCTCTCTTTCCAAATGTATAAATAGAGGTTAGGGGTTGAGGCTAATCAATCATACTTAGTAGATCAAAGTTATGCTGGTGGTTTGTCATCAGATAGCTTGGAGCGGCAAACCTCTATGTCCTTGGTTTGCAGAGGAGCACTTGTCTCAGATGTTGGGTTGCAATCTCACCACACTTGTTTATCAATAGAGAAATTTATTCTTCCAATATTGTGCACTCTTGTATATTTTGATTTATGAATGATATTATTATCTCATTGTTAATATGAATATGTTATTTCCTTAACCATTGATACAATATATAAGATATTTCAAGAAGATCTTGTTCTTGCAAGTGATTATAGATACCCTGGAAGCTGTGGAAGCGAGTTGAAGAAGAGAATAAAATCTAGGATCGACCGTCATAAACAAGGTATGCTCAGTTTTCTTCCTATTCCTATTTCAATTATGGGAATGAATAATTATCTACAATTTAGTTAGTACGTTGGTAACCCCGGAGTCCCTAGGTTATAAGGGTGTGTTTTCCTGAACAACAGAACTGGCGACTCCGCCGGGGACTCCAGCCTGTTGCGGGTCCTCTCTGTAGGCTCCCTGACCAGTCTTTTGCTCTAACTGATTTTGTTTATGACTTGTTTTGATTTTTCCTTTTATTTTTCAGTTTTGCATGTTCAGGGCCTGTCTGTCAGTGATTTTATTTTTTTGAAAAAAATTGGCAGCATACACCGGTTGTCTTTTGACAGTTGCATATTCCTCATTATATACACGGGTTTCCTTCTGGACAGTCGCGTATCATATGCAGGTTGTCTTTATAACAGTCGTGTATTCCTATAGGTTTCTTTGAGTTCATACGGTTCTTGCTTGTTTCTGTATTTGTGTCCTCTCAGATGCTTGTAGAAGGTTTTGTTTCTGACATGATTATGTAAGTCTCGGGTTTGTACATTTCACAGTTTACTTGATTTGTCACGTCCTTGAGTGTTTTGCGTTTGAATTTATTTGCTTGTGAAGGTGTTAGGTACTCCTACTTGGCTTTGTGGGTCTGAGTGCTTGTGTTTTAGGTCATTGATCCGTCCTTTGAGACACTGTATGCTTCGTACTGTTGTTAGTGGTCTGAGTAAGTCATTCTTGTCTTTTTTGATCTATTAGTCCTTGATTTGATAGTTCCTCCAAGTTTAAGTTTTGTGCCATTTCTTCCTTTTTGAGTGAAATGTGTTATTATAGGGTCTATTTACATCCTTTACTGTTATATGCTTAGATTGTTCAAACTTACTCAAGTATGCATTTAGTTGCATTATAATTTTTGAATTTTTTTGAAAAGAAAATACAAAAATTTTATACTTTTTGCATTAGGTTGCATCTAGTGTTTCTTTTCGTTATTTTTCAAGAAAAAATAAAAAAATTGAAGTCTTGGAGTTTCTCATGCTTTGTTTTAAAATTCATTAACTTTCATTTTACAAGAAAAAGAAAAGAAAAATTGGCATAGTAGTTGCAATTTGCTTTGAAATTTTATTTTACATCATTTTTACTTTCTTTTACTGAGTCTAGAACATGATACAATTTCATCCCGCTACCTCTGACTAAAAACATCCAATTAAAAAGAACGATTAATTAAAACTTTACTAGTAAATTTCTTTTTTTTAGGCTCATACATCAACTAGTTCAGGCTAGGCTTGTGGACTAGGGATGTTTAACTGTCCATAATTATTTGACTTCAGAAGTAGTTGGCCTTTCACTAGGTAAATACTCCTCTACATGAGACCATCTGGCTCTCACACAGGAATTAAGCACGAGGCCGCGTGAGGACCTGGATTGAGCAGATAACCCTTCGATTCCTTGTTCGAGCATAGATCAGGATTTTTATGCGTTTGGGGATCTTGTCAATACCACCTCTTGGGCCCCGTGCGGTGCCAATGTGGTGTTGGGCTTTGCTACCCTGCCCATGCATAAGGATCATGTTTGCGACTGTTCCACCAGACTCTTAGTGTATTTGCGGTATACTTTAGTCTCTTGACACTAGGGATCATACACAGGTGATATCAGAGGGTTATTTCTAGTATTCCTTGGACGGAATTGGAAGGTAACCCTGGTAGACAGTGTGGGAGGGAGATTGAGTGATTCCTCCACTTGCACCTAAGAACATCTTCACAAAACGCCAAGTAACCATCTATAAGTTCTTCACTGGTTGGACCTGGGCCCTAATCATCCTAGGCTTTCCTTTGGAAGGCATATCTTATACATGTTGTGTCTATGTGACTTTAGGAAATTTTTAGTGAGTGTTGTTTGGTTTGTCTATGTTTAGTTCACCTTTAGGTGTGTGTGAGTCAAATTTTTAGATGTGGAGGACCAACCTCTTTGTAGGTCAAGAAAGTTGCAAAACCTTCCTCCATCTGATACAGTGGAGCCTCCACCGCCCCCTCAAAGGTAGAGATTAGATATTGACGGTTCATTTGAACCAGTGAGAGTTAGCAAATTTCCAAGTGAACCTAAACTTAGGACTAACCAGGAAGATACAACTGCAATAGATATTCAAGACTTGCAAGCTGACGAGTTTGCAAGGAATTTTAACCCACCTCTGACTGACTTAAATGATCCTGTGATCGTCCAAGTTCTTCCTTTGATTCACCTGTTATTGGTGTTCTTGTGAGAAGAGTTATGGCTAGTTCTGGAGAGGGTATTTCTACCCCCACTTCAGCCATTTTGGTTGGAGGAGTGCCACTTCCCCTAGTTGGTACTTCAATACCAAGTGCATCTATTGCACACTTGTCACCAAGTAGTCGAGTGGTCCAACCACTGGATTCCTCTAGTGTAGTAGGTCCTTCTAGTGGGATAGTCACTGGGATTATAAGTGCACCTTTTTGTTCTCCCTCCTTCATGCATACTACTCAGAGTGGTCCAAGTGGATCCTCCTCGTTTAACCAGGGTTTCCTATGGAATGGGGGACACATTCTCCCATCCACTCCTTACGTATTTCCTACACCTGTATATGTGGGCATGCAGTTTGGAAACACAAATGCTTATGGCCAAGGTTTCTAGACACTGGTTTCAACCCCTTTCACGATCTCTCCCTTTTCGATTTTTAGCGAAGGGATACATGCTCCTGTCTTTCATACTTCAGTTTCATCTGGAGTGGCTCAAACCACTTATAGTGCACCACACACAATTAATCCACTAGATTTCGGGTGGAATCCATTTCAAAGTAATCCAACTACTTCACAACCAGCGGCTAGGGGCAACCCCACCTTTTCGTTTGGGAACCAGGGGGCAGGTCCTACTACATCCCAGACTCATGATTTTCAAGCTCCAATTAGGCCTAAACTTCCCTTCTTGGCAACTTTAAACTTGCAAGACTTGTCAAAGTTAATGAATGACCTGGTGCAGCATAGCGCCACATGGCCACCTGTTCCTATTAAGTTACCTTCATACATTCCTAAGATTGAAGGAAAATATGGTGAAGATCCAAGTGCCCATATAACCACTTTTCACCTATGGTGCTCTTCAAACTCACTGAATGATGATTATGTTCGATTGAGGTTGTTCCAGAGGACCTTGACTCATGTTGCAGCAAAATGGTACATTGAACTTCCCTCTGCTGCATATGACCATTTTTTGGACTTAGAACCTGTGTTTCTTAATCACTTCCAGCTTTCTGTCCGGTATGATGTCGACACAAATTTGTTGTCGAATTTTCGGCAAAACAAATCCATGCATATCTCGGATCACATCCAAGAGTGGCAAAGACGGAAGAGGCTTATCAAATCCACCATACCCTCGAGTTCTTATTAGAGTCATTCTTAAAATATTTACTACCTTATATATTTAAGGATGTATCCACTTCGGGGGTGACGACAGAAGAAGAGGCTATCCTCAGGTCCCAATAGTTAGATTTGATTTATGCTTAGTTTGGGATCTTGTATGAGATTATACCTGAGGCACCGCAGTTTACCAATAGTGCCAAGAAACCCAAGCCTAGACCCCATGCTGATGGTGTGGTTGGTTCATTTAATTCTCCCACTGTATAGTCATTGGCCAAGCAACTCCATGAGTCGTCAGTGAAGCAATCTGCAGCAGAGAAAGAAAAGGTTGCCACCCCCTCATCTCAAACTGCAACTGTTTTTGCGCAATATTCTTAGAAGGGAAATCAACAGCCTAGTGGGAAAAAGAAGAAAGGGAAGAAGGGTGAGGGTAATCAAAACAAGCAGAAACCCACGAATAATGTTGATGGGGGTAAGAAGGATAAGAAGAAAGTGAATTTTCCTTGTAAGTTGTGCCAGGGAGACCACCTAGCTCAGCAATGCCCACTTATAAATCAAGCTTAGAAGTTGTTGAAGAATCAAGAACCAGTTGTCCTAAAGGATCCATTTCCCCAAGGATAGAACACGGCTTCTATTTTTAATGTAGTCGGGGGCACTCCTAGTGCTCCCTTTGATCAGAACTATATCAATATGGTACAATCTAGAACCTTGGTCCAGAAAAAAAACAAAAATTATGATTTAGAGGCTCCTAAGAAGGGTAAGTCTGTTGTTGAAACCTCTAACCCTCTCACGATCGAGAAACCTCCTGATCCAATTCCTAAGATACTGAAAGGTGTCTTTAAAAAAGAATTTCACAATCCTAATTCTAGGGTTGCTTCTAACTACTCTATGGTGGAATATTTTGCTCAAACTCCTTGTGCAATGTCTGCATTGGAAGTGTTACAGAGTTGTCCTGCTCAACGGGATGCCCTCTTAATAGATTTAGGAAGCATGGATTCGTCGAGACTGATGGAGAAGTTTAATCTGCCAGATGTTAAGATTCGCCTACCGTATCATGTGGCTTTTCCAGTATATGTCGTTCATCGCGGAAAAACCATTGGACGTACAATTGTTGACAAAGGGGCTTCCACATGCGTAATGTCAATTTCTTATTGGAAGGCTTTAGGTTCCCCAGAGCTAGTTCCATCAAATACCTTACTTACTGCTTTCAACGGAAGGTCTTTCCGTCCACATGGTATCCTACCAGCTTTTGAGATTAAGTTGGCAGGGAAAGAAATGGTTGTTGAAGTAGAGGTGATTGATGCTCCTTTGGACTATAACTAGCTTTTAGGGAGAATTTGGACTTACACCATGTGTGCTATTGCCTCAGCTGTTCTTCAAGTGGTGTTTTTTCCACATGAAGGGAAGTCGATTATTGTTGACCAACTCAGTTTCACTCAGAATGGACGTTTGGAAACTAATGAGTCCACTGTACCTTTTATTGATCAGACAAAACTGGCTAATGAGAACTTAGGGGTTGGAATCTTTTCATCGTTAATGGGCACATTTGATATCCCAGCCCCGATAAATTATCTAGGTTCTACAAGTGTAGGGAAGTCTATCGTGACAGTTGTCAATTAAGTGATCCTTGGGTCCTTCCTTCCCATTATGAACCTCAACTGCCCTTATCTGCAGTGGAAGTGGCTTATCAAGCTGTTGTTGACACCATTGCTGATTCTATCGCGACTCCTTCTACAGTCTTAGAGGAGTCGAAAGAAGCTTGTCTGCCTACTTGGGCAGATAACTCTTTATATTCGTATGACTACTTGGACATGGTTTTGCCTTCGGATGAAGCCATTTTGGAAGCCATAAGTGGGCGAGATAAGATTTGTGAATATTTTCACCATAGATCCTACTTTCTTCCAGAACTGAGTAGAATTGAAGACCAAGAGTTCCACGTGAAACTGGCGGAAGATGTTGATTTACCGATTAATCCTTTGCTAAAGGAGGGAATTTTTTTCGAGGGGAATATGGAAAAGATTTATCTTACCATTCCTATAAACATCTCTGCAAACCCCGACGTCGTCGAAAATGTGCATATTGGTCCAACTACTCTCAGGAGGAGATTGTCATATATACTCTACCTTATTTAAGGAATTCTGTGACGTGTTTGCCTGCTCATATGAGGATATGCTAGGCATTGATCCATCAATCATATAACACAAAACCCAAACCTATCCCAACGCTAAACTGTTTCAACAAAAGCTTCGACCTGTTAATCCACATAAAGCGACAGTTGTTAAGGCTAAAGTGGAAAAGCTGTTGAAAGCTGGATTTATCTACCTGATTGTTTTAACGAAATGGGTATCCAATCCTATTCCTATTGATAAGAAACAAGAGACAATACGTGTTTGCACTAACTTTTGTGACCTCAATAAAGGATGTCCCAAGGACAATTACCCCATGCCCTTTATAGATAAAATTATTGATGCTTGTGAAGGTAGCGAAGTTTTTTCGTTTCCGGATGGTTTTTCTGAATACAATGAAATCCAAATTAAGTCGGAAGATCAACACAAAATGGCTTTTATTTGTCCATTGGGTACCTCCGTGTACAAGAAAGTGCCCTTTGGTTTGAAAAATGTCGAGGCTACCTTTCAGCGGGCAATGAACTTTGCATTCCACGACATTAAGAATATTGTCAAGCCATACTTAGATGATCTACCTGCCCATTCTCGTAAGAGGAGGGACCATCCGGATCACCTTCGCTTAATTTTTGAACGATGTAGACATTACAAAATATTCTTGAATCCTCACAAGTGTGTTTTCTGCGTTGAGTCAGAGATACTACTCAGGTTTATTGTATCAAACAAAGGAATTCAGGTGGATCCTTTGAAAGTTTAGGCCATTGTAAATATGCCCCCTCCTTGTTCTATCATGCAAATTTAGAGCCTGCAAGGGAAATCTAATTTCCTTCTATGTTTTATAGTTCACTATGCCAAGATAAGTAAGGGTTTTATGCACTTTCTTAAGCAGGACACTCCATTTGTATGGGATGAAACCGCACAACTTTCATTCGAGGCATTAAAAAAAGCTTTGTTGTCAGCTCCTCTATTACATCCACCAGATTACTCTAAAGACTTTATATTGTATCCGGTCATGTCAGAGTCGGCCATTGGGGTGGTATTGGTTCAGGAGGACGATAAGCTCCTAGAGCATGTTGTCTATTATCCCAGTCATGCATTAGTTGGTCATGAACTTAGATACTCCCACATCGAGAAGTTATCATTAGCAGTTGTTTATGTTGTTTAGAGGTCGTGTCACTACATTTTACTGAGGACAACCACAGTGGTGGTGGATGTTAATCCTTTTCAATATGTTTTGTCCCGACGCATAATCAGGGGAAAATTCAACAAATGGATAGTTATTCTCCAAGATTTTGGCTTGGATTTTTAGTCCTCTAAATCCAAAAAGTGCTTAGTTTTTAGAGAGCTTATCTTAGAATTTCCTACGGAAGAAAGTGTAGTGGTTGAAGAAGACTCATTCCCAGATGAGTATATCTTTTTGATTTCCATCTTTGATCCCTGGTACGGAGATGTCCTTATATATCTCCAGAATTTGAACTGGCATGCATCCT
Organism: Pseudotsuga menziesii; assembly: GCA_001517045.1. Classification (NCBI taxonomy): domain Eukaryota; kingdom Viridiplantae; phylum Streptophyta; class Pinopsida; order Pinales; family Pinaceae; genus Pseudotsuga; species Pseudotsuga menziesii. Next base: position 743,180 of record LPNX010674370.1, on the reverse strand, counting down.
TCTCGAGGTAAGAGCGACGTAAATTGCGTGTACATGCAAAAAACTACCCGATCATCGGTGATACTTTATATCGTAGAGGGGTATATTATGTTTTGCATCAATGCCTCACCCACGAGGAGGCTAAGCGTGTCCTAAATGATTTCCATAGCGGAGCGTGTGGGGGGCATTTATCTGGGTTAGCAACGACCTGTTGGCAGGCAACAACCCTCTCAAATTTTTTCTACTTTCATTGAATAAAATTGATCAATTCTCTTTTATAATTTGTCACAAAAATTACTCAAGAGTGCCTTTAGAATCTTTGATTCTGAAGGTACTCTTAATTGAAAGGGATTTAATGATCAAAGTAAGTTTAGGGAATAATTTTAAATTCAAGCTGGTCGTTTTACAAATCGATTTTTCTAGCAGTTGTTAAAATGAAATTAATTTTCATGACTATTTTGAATGATTTCATAAATCGATTCACTGCTTATCTTTATTATTTGATTAACACTGCTTGAACTGGATTTCATTATTTCTCATTTTTGTTTTCTATTTTAGTTTCTTTTATTTTTATTTTTTGAAATTTTTATGATGATCAAGATATGATTTTCTATGACTAAGTTACATGTTTATATATATTTGCTTAGGGTTGAATAATTTATTTTATAATTCACTGTAACCCTTAGTGAATATTCATATTATAATGGTCATATATAAGCCATGTTTTAAATTTTGTAAATAAATAAACTTAGCATTTTAAAAATTACCTTTGATTTCATTTGGTATTATCAAATGCAAAATCTTTGTGTTATGATCATAATGGTAAATTGAAAGTGGTTGACTTAGTTTATGATAGTGGCTTAATAATTTGAATTAACATTTCATATTATGGATTTATTTTGCTACTTCAAATCAGCCTAACTTAATCATTATTTGAATCATTATGAATTAGGTTTGAAAGATTTGGTTTATATTTTCATTTGATTCAATAAAACTTTATGAAATATAATGTTTCGTGAACAAGAGATTACTTATAGTACACCAGTTTCTACGTATAAGTTCTACCTGGCAAATCTTGAGTTGAATTAATTGATGTTGAACACGAATGAATTCCTCTTGACATCTGTTCCATGCACATATTTTGAAATTATTATCAGGTCAGTTGTTTTTATAATTCATCATGATTTCACTATACGGCAATAATCTTGAGTCATATCAAATGTTTGGTAGATACATGAAATTTCTTTGACGCGCAATTTCACACGAAGGAATGAGTCTAGGGTTTTACCATGTCTGTATAGTCTTGGATACATATTCCTTCAATTTTAACAACATTGTATGTCGCCCAGTTGAAGGAGAACGCTATCAATATAGAAAAGATGCCACGTTTGAACTCATAGTGATTTTAATGTGGAGAGATAAGTTTATTATTGCTACTATGGGCTCCCACGACATTGCATAATTGATTGAAAACTGTTAAGAAATAAGAAACCGCATTAGAGAGTGAAAAACTGTTTCATCTAACAAATCACAGATTCACAAAGACCAAATCTTTGACTCTTCGAATAAGTATCATATGTCAGCTCACTAAGTGGTTATTTTGGTTAGTATATGGAGGGTTGAATTAAAGTACCACGTAGCCAAGAACTTGAATCACAAGATAATGGCCACTAAATCTGCTTCTATAAAATCATTTAATGCCACGCGTAAGTTGGTTGAATAAATTTTTCAATTTGTTTTTCTATATTCTAGAAAAGAGGAGGCCAATCCCACCTTCTGTATCTCTCTGTGTGTAATTGATAGAATAACTGTTTAATCATCAAAGTAATTCTTAATGGACAAAATACTTCACCCAAGTCAGAATGTTGAATCGTGTTTACTGGGCGTGACATTACAGTATATTGGTAAAAGGAATGGTCATCCATTATCACAGGTGCCTTGGTTAAAAGTAAATATTCCGATCAATATTACACCTATTGTGAATTGATGAAGTTTAAAGATATAATTTATTTTCACTTGTCAATTTACCTTTAGCAACGATTCTTTTGCTCCATTCTTTATTTATTTATATTTTCTTCACCAATATTTATTGACATATGCACGTTTCATGGAAAAGAAAATGAAGAATTAATGGATTGAATATGAGAATGAAGTTTGGAAAACAAACGGGGTAAAAGTGGATATCATTTATGAAACTCAATCAGGAATCAACCCAGAGGAAAGTTTTAATTTGATTATTACATGAAGAAATAGAAGATTGCCGGATTCTCGTGGTTATTCAGGAGAGGATTTTCTGCAGCGAACTGCAGGCAAACTAGGATGAAATAACAAAATAAAAAACATGGGTTTTTTTCCCGAGGATACCCATTTATCAGACTTGTGAGGAAATTATTGTAAAGAGTGAAGAATTTGGGATATATTTGGGGTTCTTTGAACACATTTTTTCGAGTTGCGGCCAGCAAGGAGAGTCAGTTCGTCTCTCAACTCTCTGTTTGTTTGTATTTTCTATTTAAACTAGAGCATAGATTGCTAAAGAGGTTGGGGGGGTCTCTAGAGATCTGGAGATGAATTTATTGTCTTCGGAAATCATTTTTCTTTTCTGTAAACTTTTCTTTGAAGGAGAAGAATTGAGGAGACGCTGCCAAGAGAACGTTGGGAGAATTAGAGGGAATTTCTTCCCAAAAAATCTGTTTTTGTTTCTCTTAAGATTCAAGGAGGGAGTACTGGAGAAAAGACTTACTGAAATTGACATACATACTTTCTGGTTTGAATTATTCTTCTGGAGATTTTACTTCATGGATGATTGTTACCGGAACTTCTCAAATTGGTATCAGTGTTCTGTTACATGTTTTTGAAACTTGAATACATATTTCGATATATTATTTTCTCAATTTAACACTCATGCAATTGTATTGTGATATGATTGTGTTTGTCATCTGAAAGTATACTCTATTCACACAATATTTTATTTAAAGTATTAGTGAGTCTTTTTATTCAATATTTTTATTGATGATTATGGTTTAGTAATAATTCATTTCATATTTATTTTTTATAGCATTTGTATGTTAACAATGTTTTCATGAATGAATATAAATTTTAACTCAAATATTTGATATTGAATATTAGTTATTAATTATCAGAAACACTCTGCAGAATAACTTTAAAATAGGTTTTTCTATTTTAATTTTTTTTGTTTTGTACATTTTCAACAAAGTAGTTCTTATAATAGTAATTCTGATATTTTTGTCTGAATTATTATTATTCTTCTCTTTGTTATTATTAATGATTAATTGATAATTAATCTAGCCTTCAAAAGTTGCTTTCAGCTAAGATAGGGTAGTCACTTAGTTTTAATCCATAATTTTAGTTTGTTCTAGATAATTATTAAGTTGGATTTAATTAGATTAGTTAGTTTTAAGTTAAAATTAGTTCTTCAGTTAAAAATTGAAAAATAAAACACAAAACAACAGAATTTCATTAAGAAAGCAATTTTAGGATGACTTAAACTTAAGAATTGATATTAGGATTAAATAAATTTTAGATTAACATAAGATACATTTTGCTGAGTTTTTATATTCTCCTTAAGAGGATAAATTCAGATGGTACCAGGAGACCATAACCTGCAAGATTTAGTCATTCCTAACACACCAAGGGCTGTTTTAAGCGCTTTGTGTAGACTATTTCTCCTTAGTTGGCCCAGGTCAGAAAATGAGGCCAACACAACCCAAAAGATTTTACATGCTGGTTATTTCTAGCCCACGATCTTTAAAGATTGTGTGGAAGTTGTCAAGCGATATCATCTGTGTCAGCTCTATACCAGGAAAATGTGGTCGCATCCTACTCTAGTTGAAGAAGACTCATTCCCAGATGAGTATATCTTTCTAATTTCCATCTCTGATCCATGGTACGGAGATATCCTTATATCTCTCTAGACTTTGAAGTGTCTTGCGTCCTTCTCGAGGGAAGAGCAGCGTAAATGCATGTACATGCAAAAAACTACATGATCATTGGTGATACTTTATATCGTAGAGGGGTAGATTTTGTTTTGTGTTGGTACCTCACCCACAAAGAGGCTGAGCGTGTCCTAAATGATTCCCATAGCGAAGCATGTGGGACTCATTTATCTAGGTTAGCAACGACCCAGAATATTTTACGTGTCGATTATTTCTAGCCCACGATCTTTAAAGATTGTGTGGAAGCTATCAAGCGCTGTCATCTGTGCCAACTCTATACCAGGAAAATGTGATCCCATCCTGCTCTGTTGTTTCTCGTCTTTGCGGTGGGCCCCTTCACTAAGTGGGGGGTGGATTACGTGACGTGCAACCCAGTTTCGGTAGGGGGGCACAAAATATATCATTATCATTGTTGATTACTTCACCAATGGGGCAGAGGCAATGCCTACCTTCAAAGCAGACGGTGAAATGGTAGCTTACTTCATTTTCAACCAGATCATTACTCGTTTCAGTATTCCAAAGGAGATTGTCACTAACCATGGCAGTCACTTTCAGAATGGTATGATGACCGAGTTGACTACTATTCTAGGGTTCAAGCAAGATCACTCATCTTCCTTCTACCCTCGAGCAAATGGCCAAGTAGAGGAAGTTAATAAGACCTTGAAGACCATTATAAATCGTGCCATTAACGCAAGCCGGTCAAATTGGCACATCATGCTATATCCTGCACTTTGGGCATACTGGACTAATGTCAAGACTGTGATAGGCTTTTCTCCTTTCCAACTCATTCACAGGGTGGAAGAAGTCACTACAGCCGAATGCGAAATTATGTCGCATAAGATAGCCATTCATGTACTCCCTGACAATATGGAATTAGAAGAATGTTTGCTACATTTAGAAAATTTGGATGAACGATGTAGAGATGCATTGACGGCAAACGAGGCTCATAAAAATAGGGTAAAAAACCAATCTGACAAAGCAGTTGAGCCAAGAGTTTTCTTTGAAGGGGAACTTGTATTGCTCTAGGATCAAGACAAAGAACCCCTGGGGATAAAAAAATTCAAGTCCATGTGGTTAGGACCCTGCGTTGTGTCAAAGGTCTTGAAAAAAGGAACATATGAATTAACTAGTTTTGATGTAAATAAGTTGTTTGAGCCTAGAAATGGGCTCTACCTGAAGAAGTACTCCGCCTAGGCATGGTGCATGTTCTTGTATTTTTATTGTATGTATTTTTATGTACAATAGTTAGCTTGTTAGTGTTTCTTATACGATCCATTGGTTGTTACAGATGCCAGCTAAGTGGTTCATAGGTTTTGAGGATGGCACTAGCCGCCACACTTGTAACCTGGCTTCAGCCCAATGGGTCATCTATTCACCCTCGGGACAACTAGTTGCCTCTGGAGGCACTTTCTTAGGTCCTTCTACTAATAATGTTGCTAAGTACAGGGTTTTTATTGAGTTGTTATGGGATAACTCATCACATGTCATTACCCATTTGGAGGTCAGAATTGACTCTCAACTCGTGGTTTCCCAACTCAATGGAGAATATCAAATGCGAAACTCTACCTTGATACGTCAGTTTTTGCAGGTTGGATTACTTGAAAGAAATTTTTATTATATTTCATTTAATCACATTCTAAGAAATGAAAATGCAATAACTTATGCTTATGCGAACTACATTCTAGATTGGCACTTAACACATATTTTGTAAAATAAACATAACATATACATTTGGAACACATGTAAATAACCAAGAGATTATATATATATATATATATATATATATATATATATATAATGACCTCTCTGTAATGTAAAACGGCCTTGGATACCCTACTCAGTAGGAGTATCCAGGTAGGCGGAATCCCTACTACAAACTCCTACACCATAATGGGAATCCTCTCTATGCGTATGGTAGGGACCCCTTGGGTTAGCCTGGCCAACTTCCCCTCGAAAATTCTAAGTATACCTTGGTCCCCACCCTATGTAGGCCACACAAAAGTCCTAGGGTTCCCATCGGGGCGTACAGATCCAATATCTTCATTTTAAAACATTTATACACATATTAAAACTCTTATACATATGTATATATATTTATGATTAAAATTCATAAAAATTAAAAAACATAAAAAGAAAAATACCTAGATCTCCCCATGCCTCCCCTGGAGGGAGGACAAGCTTGTTATCTCCTCAAAAATCCATTCTGGCGTACGAAAACTGCTTGAGAGCTGGTATTTTTCGCTCCCACCATAGATAGAACTCATCATCATAGACACCCTAGACTGGTGCTCGACCACCTTGACGGAGAAACACCTCTCCCCATCTGGTGATTCTAGGTTGGCAAGGGGATGGTGGTGGTAGTATCACCGTGGGGCTAATAACAGACACTCTCTCAAAGAAGAACACCACTAGAATACTTTAGTTTCTGAATTTCTTCATGCACCCTCTTTCGCAGTTAGAGAGTTGCTTCCTGATAATTTGGATCATACCCGAGCACCAGTAAAATACTATACCATGCATGCAATCCACCGAAATCCACATTTGTGTCCGAGTAGCTTGATGCAATGCAGAAGATCCGACAATTCTTACCATGGTGCTTACCACTACCTGTAATCGAAATCTCCTAATGTGAACAATAGGAATACATGTTCCCTTCTTTTGCATGCTCAGTGGGCAGTAAGTGTCAATATAGTCATGGATACTCATAGGGTCACCACCCCTACATGTACCCTCGATATTCACGGGCATACCTCTACAGGACAACCCTGTAATAAAATACATGTCCTCTATTGTGACCTCTAAAATCTCTCCTTGTAGATCAAAGGCACCAAGGTCATGATCTTAGTAGCTGATCAGATGCTCTAGCAAGCAGACATTGGAGCTCGTGTCAGAACTACAGTACACCTTTAACAACCCACATTGTTGTAAAGCTTGTAATGTTGGGGCATCCTGAAGAGCTTCTCGGTCCATGTGTTTGTGCTCTCTTTCCCTCCATTCTAGAACCATTGTATACCTTCCCATTGACCATTATCAACAATTAGAATCCATGAATTTCTTTGCATTTTGGCCAAGTTACAAGTTTTAATAGGTCGCACATAATACACAATTGTCCTTTAGGCATGTCGCATATCATATGTGGGTTTATTTTGAGAAATTTGTATATGAAATGCATGTATGCGACTGTCATAGTAGCATACCCATGTATTTCAGGTGACCCTATGAGGGCAGGCACAAAACCTCGAATTTTTTAACAAAAATGAAAATTTGAATGGATGAAAAGAAGGAGAAGGGAGAGTCTACCAACCTGCAACTGGCGGATGTCGATTTGGTCTACTGGTTTATCCTTGGTGAACAGTTGAATCTAGAGCTAAAAACTTGCCAAATTCGGTAAATTCTCAAATGGTATGTTTTATTTTTATTTTGAACTATATATAGAAAAATTTCAATTTTCTAGACCCATATTCTATAGTTTAAAAATTAATTTTTATAAATGAACTAACACCATGACTTTTTACTAAGTGCAATAGGTTCGAGATCTTTAAGAAGTTATTATCCGCTCATATAGGGTAGGATTTGGTACTCCATATTTACTTTTGCATTTATACCTTATCTATTTTTAACCCTAGGATTACCTCTTTGACCACGGACTATGGTTTTCGACCATTTTCACCTCATTTGCGTCATTGTTCCTCTGTGGATAGGGCCTCCTCTTCATGGGTATCCTAGTTCAGAACACTTTATTTTCTTTTTGGTACCCATGCCTCAATTGTGTTAGGTTTGCGGGAGCCTTCTTTGTTGTTTTTCATGTCAAAATGAACCTCATTTTGCATCTTTTGCGAGTTATCCCTTTGTTGAGGCCTGGAAAATCCCATGTATCAACAGTTTTGGTGCTAGAAGGAGGGATACCAGTGCATGGCTAGCCGAGGAAATCTGTTTTCTCAAGAACATTCTATCGGTGACAGTTTTGAAACTAGTTTTCCCAAGAGACCATGTCCTGTAGGAAAAGTTAAACCTGAGTCAGACGACATAGAGTATCTCTATCCTGTTTCTAATGAAGTAGTTGATCATTTAAGAAGAATCACAAGGTTATATGCAAAAAATCTTGGAGGGTTTCCAAATATCCCTGATCTACCTAGAAGACAAACTCGTAGAAAAGAGCGCCCTTACACAGAAGATTCAGTGTTAGTAGGAGATTTCGAAGAGTTGGTAGATTTAACCTTGCAAGAAATTGTTCAACCTCTCAATCAGTTGGGACCAGAATCCCCGAATTGTTCACCCTTTTGAACCCCTATTCAATCTCCATCTCAGTCCCCACCCTAAATCATGGCCGGAAATGTACCTACAAATGCTAATGCAAATCAGCCTCCTCCTGTACCAGTTTGGAGAGCTAGAACACCACTGAACTTAGCTCCTCCAGTGCATGCTTTGCCGTGGAATTATGAAAAGTGTTTGCCTATATTTGACCCAGGTGATGGCATGTTAGTGGACGACCATCTACATAGTTTTTTCCTGGCTTTGGAATCATTAGATGTCGAACATGAGGATGTGGTTTGTAGGCTTTTTCCTCATCCTCTCAAAGGTAAAGCTTCATAGTGGTATTTTAGCTTACAAGCCAATTCATTCATAGATTGGGCCACTTTTGAAAGAATGTTTAAAAGTAAGTTTTGTAGCCAAAGAACTACGGTTGCTTTGATGAAGGAACTGTTGGCTCTTAAAAAGGAAAAGAAAGAAAAAGTGCAGGACTTTAGACATAGGTTTTCCACTCATTTAAAGAATTTTAGCGCAGCCATAAAACCCACCGAAAAGACTTTAATAGAATATTACACATCGACTCTTTGCCTTGACATGGTCATGTTTGCTAAAAGATCAGTTAAAGCATCTTTGGTTGAAACATATGAAGAGGCTGAGAAGATAGAAGCTGAGCTAGAAAGTGTAAACAAGTATATGGGAGATCTAGAAACAAAGTCTTTCAGTAATAAGAAACCCCTATTATTAACCAGACCCAAGGATGAATGATCAAATGACTTGGAAGTAGTAGTCAAGATGGTCCAGAAGTTGTCCAATAAGATTGTTGACATGGAAAAAGAGAAAGAAGCCAAGAAGCAATTTAAGCCTTATTATATGAGAAAAGACGAAAGTGGTTCCTCCGAACCACCTACACACAGTCCTTCTGTTATGAACCTCACCGAAGTCAGGATGGACAATTTCTATACGTTTCATCAACAACCTCACTCTGAGAAAAATTGCCCACATTGGATTAATTCTATGACTTTAGTTATGAATCAGTTACTTGATTCTAAGTTAACTGAGCTTGTGGATGAGGAAGAAAAAATGCACAAACCAGAGGAGGCACCGGAAGAAACTACCATGGTCCTATGGGATTGTGCACCTATGCATGGTTTGGAAGAAGAAGAACCAAATGAAGAGATACCACTTTTGGATGTTAATGTCAGAACCAGGAGAAAGGGTCCAATAAGTGAAGATAACACACTACTGCCCAAGATTAAAAGATTTCAGGAAAACTTGAACAAAGTTAGAAATACCACTCAGGCCCAACCCATACCGGATTTGGTCATAACCAGGTAGAATAGTCCAATTGTCAGTAAGCCCGTAAAGGATGTTGAAAGAAAAGTAGAAGGTGTGAAGAAAAACTCAAGAGACTATGAGATTTGGGGTACGATATAATAGAAGACATCAAGAAGACCAAAGCTAATATTTCTTTGTTTGAGATGTGTAGTTTACCTCAGCAAAAGAAGAAACTTTTGGAAGCATTAAACTCACCAACCAGTAAACCCCAAGAAAACTTTCAGTCGGAAGAAGAAATCAGCGAAGCTAGTATTGGTGGGAAGTCCGAATCCAAAACTTTACCTTTTCTGCTCACATTTGAAATTTTCAATCATAATGTGTGCAACTGTTTGGTTGATTCAAGAGAATTTGCTAATGTTATGCCTTTGTTAATGTGTAAAAGGATAAATGGCCAACCCAAGCCATCTAATGGCAAGATAATACAGTTGGACAGAACAACTGTGAAAGTGGTAGGAGAAATGGAAGACATAATGATGCGTTTATCTGCAGATGAGAGAGTGTATCAGTTCATAGACATCATGGTGGTTGACATACTAGAAGATTATGGATTAATATTGAGCCGAGACTGGTATGCGAAACTAGATGGATATTTTTCAACTGATTGGTCGCATTTATGGTTGCCCTATCAAGGCTGTCAAAATCAGATTAAAGAGATGAGAGTGCTGCATATGAGACACGATGTGACTCAATTAGATGGGAAGAATGAGCCGGTAAATTTTTTGCACCCTGTGTTGGGAAATTATTTCATTGAGCTAGAACCGGGAATTACCAAGCTAAATAAGCTACTAATGGATCAGATACACAGCCCGATCTCCTTCGGTTTTCGTCGGCTGATAAAGTTGACTGTAACATGGTTAGTCTAGTTTCAGATGTAGAAAGTAGCAATAGCTCAGTAGATTTATCAGATAAATTTTGGGTTCTGTACTTTGACGGTTCAAAAACCCAGGAAGGATCAGGAGCTGGTTGTATCATGATTGATCCAGAAAAAAATAAACATTATCTTTCATGTAGATTATAATTTGAATCTACAAATAATACAGCCGAATACGAAGCATTAATACAAGGATTAAAAAGGCAATTGAATTCAAGGTTAAGAATTTAAAAGTCTATGGAGATTCTGAAATTATTGTCAAACAAGTCCAAAATACAATCCATTGTTTATCTCCACATCTAAAGGGTTACCAAAGTGAAGTCTAGGATTTGCTAGTGAATTTTGATGCATTTAATATAGTTTCAATTCCTAGGCTGAAAAATGAAGCGGCTGATTTATTGGCTACCTCATCCGCCAGGATTGTTCCAACTAATAATCGATGTTCTATTGAATTACTTTTCGGGCCTGTTGTACCAGATAATATCACGAATCTAAGAGTGTTCGATGACAACCCGCAAATCCTAGAATTTCTGACAAATGATGAGAACTTCAAGGGAGCAGTGATTGATGAAGAAGAACATCAAGAGAACATTCGGAGTGGAAATTTTATACCCAAAGAAGTTAGAACTTTGCAAAGGATGTTCAATTTGAATAACAAGTTTAAAAGACCAGCTAACGTCAAAACGCACAGCTCATCTATGCAATTTGAGCTAGTAAATTTGGGATCAGAAGCTGAGCCTAAATATGTAAACTTGGGAAAGTGCTGCTCACCTGGAGAAAGGCGTAAATTCATAAAATTCTTTAAGCAGTTCAAAGACGTTTTTGCCTGGACATATGAAGATCTCAAGATGTATGACACTCGAATTATACAGCATGTGGCTCCAATCAAAGCAGGGGTCAAGCCATTTCAGCAACCGTTAAGAAAAATGCATCTGAAGCTGGAACCTTTGATCCAAAGCAAAGTGAAGAAGCTACTTGATACACGAATTAGCTTTAAAGTCAGACATTCAGAATGGGTTTCGAACTTAGTACCAGTAAGGAAAAAGTCTGGTGAGATTAGACTTTGTGTCGACTTTAGAAACTTGAATCGTGCCTCCGATAAACATAACTACCCAATCCCACCCATGGAACAAATATTGCAAATGGTCTCAGGATCAGAATTATTTTCTCTGCTAAATGGTTTCTCGGGTTACAACCAAGTATTAGTAGTAGAAGAAGACAGATTGAAGACTACATTTAGAACTAAGTGGGGGACTTTTGCGTATAGAAGGATTCCCTTTGGACTTATCAACGTTGGAGCAAATTTCTAGAGGGCCATGGATATAGCTTTCCACGGGCTAATTGGCTGAAGTGTGGTAGTGTACTTGGACGATGTTACAGTTTATTCCAAGAAAAGAGAAGAACACATGTTTCATTTAAAACAAATTTTTGAAAGATGTCAGAAATACAGTATTTCTTTAAATCCAAAGAAATGTGTGTTTGTTGTATTAGATGGAAATCTTTTGGGTCATGTAATTTCTAAGAAAGGGATCTCAATAGACTTGGAAAGGATCAAAGCTATAGCACAAATCCCTTTGCCCCACAATAAGAAAGGAATGCAATCTTTTATGGGGACCATCAACTTTGTGTGAAGGTTTGTGCCCGATTTTGCTCAGATAGTCAAACCTCTGCGACAAATGATTAAGCAAAGTGCTCAGTTTAAATATACAGACTTAGAGAAAGGTGCATTCAACAAAATCAAAGTAACAATAGCTCAAGCACCCTCACTCAAAAGTCCAAATTTCGAGAAAGATTTCATCTTATACACTTTTGCTTCAGACAACTCGTTAGCAGCAGTGCTTACACAGAAAGAAGAAGGGGGAGATGAGTACCCTATATCATTCATGAGCACTGGACTACAAGGTGTTGAATTGAATTACCCCATTGTTGATAAACAAGCATATATGGTGTTCGAGGCCGTAAAGCAATTTAGGCCATATATACTAAAGAACAGAATTAAAGTTATTGTACCTCACCCAGCAATCCAGAATATTTTTGTACAAAAGGAGTTAGGAGAAAGGAGAGGGAACTGGGTTAGAGCCCTGTTAGAGTACGACTTGGAGTTTAAGCTAGAAACTAGCATCAAAGGACAAGGGTCGTGCAAATTAATGGCTGAAAGTTAGGACAATGAAGAGAATGAATGGGAGAATGAAATAGAGCTGCACATGGTTGATGTATGCCCCTTATTTACAGCTCCAGAATATTGGTATAGAGATTTAGTGCACTATCTCCAACAAGGTTATTTGCCTAAACATTGGAATTCTAAGCAGAGAAGGGCCTTGCGCTTAAATTCCGCATCTTACCAAATAATCAACGGAGTGTTGTTTAGAAAAAATTATGATGGAGTTTTCCTCAAATGTTTAGAATGAGAAGATGCGGCCAAAGTAGTTAAATAATTGCATGATGGCCCTGTTGGAGGTCATTTTTCAAGAGATAGTACGGCTCATAAGATTTTAAGAGTTGGTACTATTGGCCAACATTGTTCAAATATGCTCACACTTATGTTCAAAAATGTGATACTTGCCAAAGGAGTGGTGGAAGACAAGAGAAAGCAGTCGGGCCATTAAAACGAGTTATCATTTCCGAACCATTTGAGCAGTGGGGGATTGATATTATTGGAGAAATTAATCCAAATTCCTCATTACAACACAAATATATCCTCACGGCAACAGATTACTTCACCAGATGGGTGGAAGCCATTCAGCTACGGAAAATAAATGAAGATACAGTCATGGATTTTTTGCAAGACCATATTATGACCGGGTTTGGGGTTCCAATCTCCCTGGTTTTTGATAATGCATCTTATTTCTCGTCTATTAGACTTACTACATTTGCAAATGAGAAAGGAATTGAATTGCATTATTCTTCTAACTCTTATCCAAAAGGTAATGGGTTAGTTGAATCTACTAACAAAAATATCATTAGAATCCTAAAAAAGACGGTCATAGAGAACCAAAGGCGCTGGCACATAGCTCTTCCAAATGCACTCTGGGATGATTGAATCACACCCAAGAACTTCTTAGGTGTGTCACCCTACACCTTAGTCTATGGGAAGGAAGCCATTCTGCCTCCTAATATTTTATTGCCTTCATCTCAACTAGCCCAAGCATCTAGAGGATCCAATAATGAAGTCCTACAAGCTCGAACGAACACTCTGCTGAAACTAGAAGAGTCTAGATCCAAGTCCAAGGAAAGGTTTAAGCATCAACCAAAAATTGTGAAAAGATGGTTTGACAAGCATAAGTCCGGGAAGGAGTTTGAAGTAGGTGATTTGGTTCTGAAGTGGGATCACCCACATGATGAAAAGGGTAAGCACACTAAGTTTCAACATTTATGGATAGGCCCTTTGACATATAATTTACAAGATTTGCAGGGGTGGGAACAGAACCTGCCAGTAAATGGTTTGGTTCTCAAACCTTATTTTTCTTAATGCTCTTGATTTTCTTTTCTGTACATAAATAAATCTTTTGATTTTTGTTTATTTTCTTTGTAGTTAGTTTTCTTTATTTGAATTTATTTTTCTTAGAGTTTGATTTAGTTTGTTTATTTACATTATTTTTTAAAATAAACCAGCACAACCTTTGGCATTTGGGAAACATTGGAATGTTGGGAAAGATGCAAATAATTTGATTGAAAGTTGCTTATTAAAAATACATATATCATAATTCAGATTCTTTTAGTTGGTAGACTATTTGAAGGGAGGTCATGAACACATTGAAGCCCTGTTTTAACCCCATCAAATAACTAAGGTTTGAAGAGTTTAGAATACTATTTTGGGGCTCCATTCACTAAACAATAAAAGTTGTCCTAGGGAGCTAACAGCAAAGGACCCATGGAAAGGAAGCAAAGTGGACAGATGTATAGTATTTAAATGATCCCATGCCACAAGCAAAACCCAAAAGGATAAAAGAGTCAAATTCCCCAGAAAGAAAGCATACATCAAAAGACATACTGAATAAAATCAGTATTGGATAAGATTGCTTAGAGGATCTTCTCCGTCCATGAGTTGAATGCAAATTATCTCTCACACAAAAGGACACTATGGATGGAAGAATCTAAACCAAGTTTCAAATGCAAGAAGCAATCCGAGAAAACTCATACAGACAAAAGTCCAAAAGCATCAAAATAATGCAAAAGGCATGGGAACGAGGAACAAACGAAGATGTCTGTACACACCCTGTTACAATCCTATGGTGTCTGAGCTTTAAGCAATCCAAGTGCAGAAGGAAATTAATCTCATATCTTGGGCTCATAAGAGTTATTGGGACTTTTGGAAATCCTGGTTACCTTATCCTAATGGGCCATAATCAATGTTAAAGTTCTAGATCTTGTACTCCTTGAAAGGTCTGGACATCTTAAAGAAATCTTGAATAAATTGAAGAGTTGTTAAATAGAATATCGTGAAGAAAGTTTTAGTTTTAAAAGTCAGTTTTCCGAGAGATCTGTGTTCACCAGCCAGTCGCCAATTGTTGCAAATGCAACTAATCCCCCCAAAAAAAAAATTAGGAACCCTTTAGTTTCCTAGTTTTGCTTCTTAAACTTTTTTCAGTTCGAAATCCAAATTTTATGGTTTCTTTCTATCATGGAAAAGTTCCAAAGTTTCTTTTCTTTTACTAAGGTAGAAATGACCTTCTGACCTGCAATAGCGAATGATCTGTCAAATTTTGAGTCGCTACAGCGGGAAGACTCTTTAGTTTCAAGCTGCAACGGTGGGTTACCTTTTTAATTTGATATCGGAAATACTTTCGATTTTGTTTATCTTGCTACTGTGAAGGGTTCTTGGATTTCGAGAAGCTACGACGGAAAGATTATCAGCTTTGAGCCACAATGGTGGGGCAATTTTATTTTAGATGTCCTTTCGATTTTCATTTTCGCTATGGAGGGTGACTTTTGATTTGTTATTCAGAAAGGCTTCTGAACATCGTGACCCCACAATGGCGGATGGTTGTCAGTTTTTGAACAGTTGTGGCGGCTAGCCTTTTCCTTCGCCTTCTGCTTCTTCTTTTTTGAGAGCCTGGCCGCAACAACGGGCGAATTTTTCTCTCCGAGCCGCAACAGCAGGTGGGATATTATTTTGTAGATCGAAGCTCCTTCTGATTTGTTGCACCAGCTTCACCAAAATATTTTTCACACTCTACTGCAACAGTGAGTGTGGTTTCACCGATGGTCTGATCCTTTTCGAGCTGCTTCGGCGAAAGGATTTCTCTTTTTGAGCCAGTAAGGCGACAACCTTCTTGATTTGTTTTTCGACACCTTTTAACCGTCAGGGCCGCAGCATAAGTTGGGCACATTGTAAGTTAAGCCAGTGTTGTGGTTGTATTGTGGGGTAGCAAGCCGGCATTGTCGGGGCTCATTCCATGATGACTTAGGTTTCACCAGCCAATGAGGTAGGTTTAGCGCCAACAGCGTTTGGCCGCGCGCAAATTCAATAACTTGTCTATCAAGCTTAATGGTTTTCATTGGTAGTTGGCTATTTATACTCGGGGAATGTTGTTTTAACCATCAGTTTTTACGGTGAGAGGATTGAAAGCCTTGCGGCAATTTTACCCCGTCGTAGAGCTCGTGCGATTGGTGGAGCTAACCTGGGGATCAGACGTGGCAAGTCCTCATTAAGTACACCCGACTGTACATTCACTTCCAAGTAGTTTTTCATCCTTTTGTTTGGTTGGACAAGTTTTTAGGGTTTTGAGCTGTCGTGGGTAGTTTCTCCCGAGAAGAGTGAGGCAGTTTGTTGTGGTTTAAAAGAGGGGTTTTTTCCCTTTCTTCTTAGGTTTCACCGTTTCCTGTTAGGGGTAGAACTCACCCTCGCCACCATACCTACACTGAGACTTACCGCATTCGACTATAGATTTTTCCCGTAGTCTGCTAGGTCATGGCGATGATTTGTGCGCCTGATTTTCTCGTCGGTATGGAGCAGAGTGGTTGCTCACCTTCGGGCGTTTTTAGGGTTTATTGGTTTCTAGACTCGAGCAGACCTCATAGGTCTTGACGCTGTGTTTTTTGGCCGTGGGAGATTAAGCCCGGATAATTAAACCTAGGGCATCTCCGCCATGAGTGTTGGAGCGTGTCTTTGCGCCATGAAGCTTACCTGATGTTTGGGCCGTAATGTAGAAAAGCCTTGCTGTAGTTTAGTTGAGTTTTCTCCTCTAGGGTGCAGAAGCCAAAGTTTTCCTAGGTCCATAAATATACCTTTTTTTCCAAGCTTTAACCCACAAACCCGTGTCATTTGTCCTGTGCAAGATAATGGCTGGAGAAATCGGGGTAATACAAATGTTGATGATTGTTGGACAGTTTACTTAGCATACCGTATCTGTTTTAATGCATAAATATTGTTTAAGGCTATTATTATTGAAGTCATTCTGGTTTGTGCAGTTAACGCTAGACAGTATGACGAAGACAGGTAAAAAGAAAGCTAAGATTGTCGATTATGACTCAGAAGCAGACATTGCAGAAATTGCACCCTTACCAAGGACAGAAATCGTTTATGAGGATACAAAGGAAATAACTAGAGCTGAACCCGAGTTCAAATACGGCCAGATTTATCACTAGCTGGTAGAAAAGAAAGTTTCGGAAGCAGGGTTGGAGGACCTGGCCCTGTATGATAACGTACTAAGATCGGGGATAACCAAAGTGACTACTAGACCTGAAATGTTCCCTTATGCAGAAATCACTGGATGGATTCTTCCTAAGGTAGACACAATAGGGATGTTGATGAATGCTACGGAGAATAAAGCTTTTTCATCCTTCACCCACGCATTTTTATCAGTAGCTTATAGCTTTCCCAAAAAGGAAGTGAGCGTGACCACAGAATGGGTGAAAGGTTTGAAGCTCGATTACACTGCCACAACTGAGATGATGATGATTGAAGGGAAAACATTTAGAAACAAGCAGTCAAGAGAATACGAGATAGCTGAACTAAAAACCCCATACAGATTAATAGTGTTGTTGTTGAACATGATTTATGGCAGAATCGATGGGAGGTTTTACAAGTTTGGATGGATTTCACTAATATACCACATAGCTATGAAAGGAAAAATATTCAACTGGGATGACATAATAGCCAAGAATTTGTGCACCACCATTAAGGTAGCCCAAGAAGGTCTGCACCTTAGCAAATCTAAATTTTACGTGCCTTCCTTTTTAGTAGACTGCATACTCTATCGTCATCGGTTTGAAGGACTGAAGTGTACATGGAAGGGAGGGAACGCCTGCATCTATACAGCTTATCAGCTTTTGGGGTCTTATAAATATCACAATCACTATCAGGTGATCTGTGAGGAATTCATGATGCCCTTATACAAGTTGATTTTTTCTGGAAGAATGTCCATGCTTATCAGAAGGAGCCTTGGAGTCTAATAAGGAATATGGAGATTGTTTTTTCTCAGAAGAAGGCATATATTTGAGGATGTAGGGGGGAACGAAAGCTCCCTTATTACTACCAAAGTACGCGATAGATTATATAGTCCACAAGGAAGCTGTCAGACAACTCTTTCTGAATGGATTCGGAAGCCACCTTTTCGATCTGAAGAAGGTTGTGTTCCCACCCTTACCCTTCTATGTGGATAGTTACAAATTTACCAAGGCCAAGAATGCCCCTAAAATTGTTAAGGAGCTTGAAAATTTCCAAGTTTGGGGAAAAGGATTTTCATTGGAATGGCTCTCAAGGAAAGGTTGTTGCCTATAAGGCAGCACTCAAAGTAAATTTTGAGTATACTGATTTCAGAGACAAAGAAGAAGAGAAGTATAGGAACATTTATATCCTAACCACCCTAAACAAGAAGCTAAAACTGAAGGCCATAGCAGTTGGGGATAAAAGCAGTGGAAGTAGCAATCTAGTATCAAATAGTCAAGAAGAGGAAGTTGCTAAGAAAGCAAAAGAAGAGACTGCCCGAAGAATGGTAGAAGGGGCCAAAAATATCTTAGCTAAGGAAAAGCAGTGAGAAGAAGAAGAAGAAGCTGCCAGGAAAGAAAAGAGAAAGAAAGAGGAAGCCATCCAAGGTAAAATTGCTGAGCTAGAAAAAGCTATAGCTCAAGAAGATTTGAATCCGAGACAATAAGTAAAAGACCCAGAAGATTGTACGGAAGAACAAAGCAAGAAAAATGAAGAAGATCTAGGTGGTGAAGACCAAGAACAAAGCCCTACCCGGGATAACCCAGAAGAGCCCCTATCCACTTCAGGAACCATACTTATAGGAGGCCATATTCCCATAGTTGAAATGGGATTAGTACCATTTACCCCATCCAAATAGTATGATGTGGCATGTCTAGAGGATGTAAATTTCGATCCCAAAGTGAAGCCAATCGTTTGGAGAACAGAGAAGACTCTAAAAATGTAGATCGAGCCTCGGTCACCACAGTCACAGAGAGAACAGTTGTGAAAAATGTTGATGATAATCTAAACAAAATGGCGTCCGTGGGCATTGCAAATGCTCACAATATTGCAAACTCACAAAGACCCTTGAGTAGTTCAAGGGAAAAATGGCTGAGATGAAATCAGGTTTGAGGAAAGAGGAAAGAGTCTACAGAAAGTTTAAGAGAAAGTATGAAGATACTCTATCGGACTATGAAAAGTTGCAGCAAGATTACCAAATTCTAGGAGAAGAACGGGACACTTTGAGGTAGGCCAGCATGAACCTGATTAAAGAAAAAGGGGAGTTGGAAAATAAAGTTGCAGAGCTGGAAGCCCAAAAGTCTGTAGCTGATTAGAAGGCATGACAATATGAATCCCAAGTAGCGAGACTATAAGCCCAAAATAGTGCCTTGGATGTGTTATTAAATACAACAAATGAACAAAAGGAAAATATTGCACCTCTGACCAAGGAGGCACTCTTTCTCAAGAATAATATTTCTCAAATGCAGGTACAGATCATAGAAGAGGTTTTCAAGGTGAACCAAATAGAAGTTCGGATGCAGGAAATTTCAAACACAGCTGCAAAATTCAAAGACATAACCCAAGACATTATAGAAGTTATTCAAGGATGATTAGCATGGTTGGAAACAACTCAAGAGAAGCCGAAAAACACACCAATCAAAGCTCTAGAAAGACTGCAGCTTGAGTATGAGCTGATAGGTTTCAGCAATAGAGGTGCTGAAAAGTTGATAGAGGCAGTCCAAAAGACAGTGGATAAATGCAGGGAGTTTTTTAAGAAAGTGCTTACCACCTATAATAGATTGCAGACTTCATCTAAGAGGAGGTTGGATGATCTTCCACCTCATGAAGAACATGTGCATCAATTACATACTAGGTTTTAGGAAGATGAGCGCAGCATACAGTCTATAAAGAACTTAGATGAAAGGGTTCTTAAGAATGTGATTACTCAGGTTGCAGTTAGTAACTTCCTTCTAGAGGATCAGTTTAGACTACTCCCATCCAGGATGGCTGACATAAAGGCTCAGTCTTCAAAACATGAAGTGACAGTCAGATTTTTGGAGCCAACCGAGTTTGGGATAATTGCATCCGATGCTAAGGCATGGAAGCAATTCATTGCTAATTTGAATGGGCCCATTTAAAAAAAAAATCTTTTCTTTTTGTACACATGGAAATATATTTGTAATAAAGTTTGTATTTATATTTAATTAGTGATTACACTAAAAGACAAATTTTGTGTAACCGAATGTAAAGGGAGCCCAAGGGGAAGGAAGGTCAAGTGTCTTTTTGACATGTTCAAATATTGTTTAGGTTGAAGAGAGAAAGGATTTTTATAGCTTGCTTATGTGAAACACTTATTGTAAGAGGAACTATTTATGATTATAATAAAGAAGATAGAATTTTCTGCTAGAGAAGATGCTATTGAGTTTCAAGTGCATGTTGTGTGGATGGCTAGATAGAACTATTTTTGTGTTGGTTGGCTATGCAACTAGTGAGATTGTTCTAACTTTGAACTATTTCTTAGTAGTGAATGATTTCATTTCCTTGTTTTGAATCTTGTGTAGCAAATGAGTGATGAATGTTTAAATAAACAATGAGCTATCTCTATCTTAATATTTTTGTTGTTTTCTATGTATAATGAATTATATAAGCTATCTGTAAGATTCAGTGTGCATAAAATACAGTACATTACTCATAAAAAATAATCATCTTGCTCCCTAGGGATAGGTTAGTTAGAATTAGCTTAGTTTAGTGTAGCTGTTATTTGTTATTTATGTTATGTGATTAAGGAACAAAGGAGATAAGAAAGGAGGTGAGAACCTATGCATCACATTATGAAACCTTTGCTTCCTAATCAGCTGCATTTAATTTAGGCACTTGCATATCATTCTTAAAACAATAATTAAAAAACACACATAAATGGTGGATCGGGCCGCAACCGGTAAAGAAAATTTAAATCATTACTTAACTCTACGGTAATCGAAACATAAACCGGGTGGATTCCCCATACCAAACAATAAATGGGCTGAATGGGAACGGTTATTGGGGAGAATCCGTACTGTCGATACCTGGGATTTTCTAGGCCTCAACACCCTGTTATAAGGCTCACCGCACTTATGGAGTTTCTTTAGGCCCACGTCTGACTCCTCAAAATAGACTTGAATGTCGAGTAAACTTGTTTGTTCATACTCGTTAAGAGTAAGTGAACGGGAATCCACATCGGTGGTAGTTTATCACTTTTTTGGACCATGTGGAATAATTACGAAAAAGGAGCACTCTCTTTTCTTCAGAATTGAGAAGAGTATTCTCAGGTTTAGGTTTATCACTTTTCCAAACCCGAGGGACTAAACTTACAGAAAAGGAACACCTAGTATGAGCTTAGTTTTCTCTTTTTCGTGCTCTGGACCTAAACATGAAAAAGATTCCAAGCGTACTTTATGTCTTTATCATGCTCGTAAAACCTAAAGAACAAAGCATTGAGTTTGCTATTGTAAGCCCCATTTCTCATAATCAAATGGATCTTTCTGAGTGATCTTTCCTTCCTTCACACTCGTTAAACTCAGGCTACATGTCGCTTCTAAAGGTGCATCGGTCTGGTATTAGTTTACCCCTTTTTCGAACCTTGCTGACTAAGTACGAAAAAAGGTATACCTTAGTCCTCCAAGAGCTAAGAAATTTCTTATGTGGATTTTTTTATACTTTTCCGGCGTCAGGTTACTAAATTATACCAAAAAGCACCCCCATAGAGTCTTCTTCGAAGTTTTCAGACTCTCAAAACATGAAAACACCAATGAGCATGTACTAGTTCAGGCTCGTAAAATCTGTGAACCAATGACAATATCAAGCATTATTCTCTCCCCTCTTTAAGCTTGTAAAAAATGAAGAGAGACCTGAGTTAACTTTCCTGGACTCATTAAAACTTAACAAGAAAGATAAGGAAGAAGTACTCTCTTTGGATTATAAACAATGGCAGCATGTATGTTGTCACACAACTTGTTGTTATCCCTAAACGTATCCCATCCGAGACGGTAGAGGAGATGGAAAACTAAAGAGGTGACCCAAGAAGTGCAACGGTTCCCAATGCAAGCTGGGATTCACATCAACCAAGGCACTCTTCACTTTAGATTATGAAGAATCAGAACCAAGGGGGAGACCCTATAACCAATCAAAGATGATCAGCCAAAGCAAAGGTTCATAGGGGAGTGTGTAAATTGAGTTACGGAAACCAATGCAAGCTTAGGTGAGCTCAAGATTTTAAGTGTGGTTGAACAGGATTAAGATATTAGGAATGTTTCAACCAATGAATGAGTTAGAACACCTAGGAGGACCAAAGAGATAGATCTAACACCATGAAATACACAAGTAGGGCCCACTTCCTTAAAATAGGGAAATGATTAAAATGGGTCCCACAAGGTCAAATTAGGGGTGATATGGTGCTAAGGGGTGTTTGATGATGTGGATCCAAGGTAAATTAGACACACCCACATATGGGATCTTAGCATATGACACAATCCCCAAGGAGTGCGAATTGACCCAAGGAGACTAGTGCCTTTAGATGGAGGGGAAAATGGAGTCCAAAATATGCCAAATTGTAGATCAGGGTAGTTAAGGAAATTATCAAAGTGGGTTTTAAGTGGTATGCCCCAAGGTAGGCTAGATCTCCATAGATCTGAGCTTGAAAATGCATCACCCAATGACCCAAGTGGGGCACAGCCCTCAAAATGAGGAATGGGGCCCACAAGGAAAAAATCAAAGGAGTGAAGCACTAGGGGTAGGTTATCAAATGAGAGGAGTGCAAATCAAGCGGGATCTCACCTACCCAAGTGAGGGAACTAGCAAAACTCACCCAACCAAGGAGTGCAACCTCACCCAAGGAAGGATAAGTGCCTTGGAAAATTTGTCAAATGAATCCCGATTTCCACCAAATTGTAGATCTGAATTTTCGTGGATGATATAGAGGTGGGTTCCTTTTATTATTCCCAAATACAAGCTAGATCCAACTAGATCTATAAAAAAAGGTGAAAATAAGGGTTTTAATCAATGAGGGTTTTGAGATCTAAGAGAATAAATGGATAGGATAGAAGAATTTCATACCTCATGGAACATAGCTGGAAGATGAAAATGGAAGAGGCTTGTGATGAGGATTACTTCCCACATAGATCAAATACCAAACTTTGATGAGCCCTTCTTGCCAACGTTTTGCCTCCTTCAACCAAATCATTTTTCCTATTTCCGTCAATCAAGTACACAAAGATCAATTAATCAATCAAGAATAGAAAGAGATGCATACAAAAAGATGAGAAACATGAATTGTTGGTACAAAAGACAAAACAACTCCCTGTCACCCAAAACGTCCTCTTGAAGCTTGAAGGGTGGGTCTCCCCACCAATTCATACCCCTCCAAAGTGTCTTCTTTTCCTGCAAAACAATGTTAGTTGAAGATAAAATCAAGATGGCCACCAATGTCTATTAGTGCAGAGGAAGAAGCATTTACAATCACCATAATCATTCCAGTTCCAAGATCCAAGATGCCCAAGAAAGTAATTTTATTCCAATAGCCCAGAGTAAAAAATCTCTAGATCTCTCCACCACTTTACAATGAGAAGCTCTCTCCTTTAAATAGGAATGAGAGATAACAAACTCCTAAACACCTTTCAAATGGATGGCTAAGATTAAAAGATCAAAATATTATAATCAATGATTGAGACGAGCTCAACATAAAGTACATGGATCAATACAATAATATAATATATCAATGGACTAAATCACCTTAGGAGAGGAGATCCCACTCAATAAAAATGAATAAAGCTCATGGTGGGTCGGTCCATGGGGTATTAACTAACACCCCTAGTGTGTCCCCATGACACAATAAAAATAAATATAATTTTTAAATGCAAAATAGTGCCTCTTTGAGGAAATCGCTAGCCTCCAAAAGCTCCATAAAATAATAAAATATGTCGAAGAGATGGATGTGGGTCCATCCAAGTGCTAAAACTACTAGAGAAGGAGTGGAAGACTTCACCCTCATCATCAAAACTCATCCCATGCCATTTCCTTGCCTCAGTAGCCCAAATCGACTTCTTCAGTAGCCATTTTTATTATTTTTAATGTACCCCAAGAAACGTGATATGGCCCAAACTGCCTCCTAGAGTGCCAGAGTTGTCAAACTGAGCCCACTAGGCTCCCTGGGAGGGATGTAAAATGGTAAAAACAAGTGGTTGGACCACCCCCTCCTCATACAACGCCCTAGGTGAATCAATCAAATCACCTCTCTAGTCTGACATGCCACTCAACGTGGCAAAACTGCACCATAATGGTATACTGAGACAAATCATCACTGTAACTGCCTGGAACTGAAAATAAACTGTCCCATTGGACTCAGGGAACCCAAATCCATCTAAGGTGCATACTCATACACCCTATAGATCTCTACATGATCAAGTACAATATCCTATATGCCCAGACAAATAGAATAAGCATTTGTAACTAATCAAATAATCAATAATATAACCCAGGCTAACATCAATCTGTTGCAAGTGTTTATAGGTTAAGACATGCTCTACAAATCATTAAAATAACAATTATAACAAGTATCAATCATTTCATTGGAAATCTATCAACCAAATATACAGCTTCTTTAATTAATTATAGCTCAGACCATACTCACCTCATAGTTGTAATCAATTTGCTAGTGAAGGGTGAGGGATAGAAATCAAATGGTTAGGATAAAGGGTGACTACCAACTTGACACTGTGGCACTTTGGATATGGAAAGGGGATATTCACTCTATCATATGCTAGACAAGCAACAACACAGGGGATGGCAGTGTCTCACAAATGGATAAGTTACATTTAGAGGTGCTTATTCACCTTGAAAAATGCCCACAATCCAAATAAAATACAAGTGAGGACGGCAATATTTAGATATAACTTTTTAAGAACCATTGCTTTTTGGGCCTTCGAATTTCCATAGCCTTGGTCCATGCATTAATTACACGGATTTAATTATTGAGGCTTCATGCATTCATGTATGTTTAAAAACACTACTTTTCATGAATAGATTTTCACAAGACATTCATTTCAATATACTTCATAGCCAATTTCATTAGGCTTGCCTTGCATTCATGCATGTTAAAAAACACTACTTTTCATGAATCGATTTTTTAAAAGATATTCATTTCATTTCCAAATACATTGTATTGATGGCAGCGCTATTTGTTTCAGGTTTATCCAACACAACCTAGGCAACTCAGAGCCGAAACACAAATAAACAGGGAAGCTTGTCCAATACAGAGGCTCTAGTGGGGAAAGGTCCTCCATGCGCACAAGTCAAGTAGTATATCGGGCTAAAAACATAACTAGAAGGTAATGGATGGGTGGAGATAGTGAACAATGAAACCAACACTAGTAAGCCAAAGTATGGTGGGAATGATCACCTCTGTTCTTCCTAAGGAGCGTAAGACCAATAAGTATGGGCCAATAACTTCCAGGTCTAGGTAGGGACATACATACATAATATCAATACATCCAAGTCCACATATTTATATGACCGCCAGATCATGACGCTAAATGATAAGACATGTCACAAGAATGAGTATAAAAGCAATAATAGCCATAACACAAGATAATATATTTTGATTCATATGCATGTAAATAACCAATCTGAAACAATATCTATCTAATGAGGAACTTCTGTTGCAACTCTGGGCAATACCGATTACTCTATGAATGGCTAAATGGCTACATCAGTCCTCAAATTTGAGTGTCATGAGACTCAGTCATGGCATGGGAAAGTACTATAGTCCATCATCAAATAATGATCCATCATAGATGCTCATCTCAACATCTCATATGTAAGGGAACTGGCTGGAAAGTGTATTGAAATTTGAAAAATAGAATATGGTAGCCCGGCTACTATATGTGTGATAACAATGTCCTCCTTGAACAAAGCACTCTCTGAACTTTCAAATACTCATGTTTCTGTTAGATTTTTATCATTTAAACAATATGATCTAGGATCTTATCTGAGAGAATAACATGCACAGCAATAATCACAAGAGACACAAAGAGTTTTCCTTGGGGAAACCACAAAGGAGAAAACCCCGCAACTTCCTCAGAGATAGAATGAGCACCAATGGAAAAAGTAAAACCCAAATACAGAAAGATGATCTCCGACAATTGTTCTCTCTCTCACTTGTGCAAGCTCCTCTTCTCTCACTCATGTGCTACAGTTGAGTGAGTGTGTATCTCAAATAGACAGACTCACTCTCTATTTATACTAGTTTTCTACTTGACAATTACTTACCAGGGCCGACTTCACTAGGAGAGTCTAATAACCCTAGTACCCCTCAACTATGGGGACTATTACCCCAACTTACAATGGAGGGTTAACCTCTATGACTTTACATGACTTTATTATATTAATGATTCTCCTGATAGGAACATCGGGGTACAATGAAATACAATATAATATATACAATTGAATACATTTCGAAGTTACAATTACATCAACACTAACTCTTAACTAGGAAGGTATTCTCTTGAAACAGTTCATGAGCATAAGTCTTCGTCTCTGGATCATCATCAAAACTGGATCATCATCATGTTGGCTCATCATCATCATCACTGCTCCCGCTATCTCGAGCAAATGGTGCTATCTCTCAATTCTACTCGTCATAGGAAGTTCTAATCTATGGGAAAAATATAAAATAATGTTGAAAGAAATCTAATCTATATCAGAAACTAAAAAGCATAAATGGAAATACTAAGCTAACAACTCAAAAGGAGTTTGGTTTTATTGTGCAGGAAAAAGACAAACACCCAAGACTACGCTAAGAGCTTCAAAGGAAAGCTTCAAGGAAAAGACAAAAAGTGCCAGACTGAATAGCTAAAAACTACTGCCCAAAAGAGGCTTATTCAATCCTACCTACCCTACTCTAACCAGTTTAGAGGAATGTTAAGTAAAGTCATAAATCCAATGCAACCACTTGCTGAATGAATCTATTGAGCTTCCTTTATAGTAAATGATCCAACAAGCCATAGATAGTTTAAGAGTAATGTAAATGAAAATTGAAACCATTCTAACTTGTTGTTTGAAATTCAAAGAAATATCTAGACAATACGGAATGAAATCATTCCAAGGCTGAACTTGACTTTCTAGAAACTCATCCATCAAGATACCGATAGGATCATAAAAAGTATGCAAGTTCGTTCTTGATGGAAGAATACAATATGACTCATGATTCAACCACTCCAAACAGTTCTTTGTTTTCTCCTTTACCTTACTATGACATTCAATTCTATTCACTCCAGAAGAAATGGAAGAATCAAATGGGGACAAGTTGTAATGTAATGAAATTATGAATGAGATCAAACCCATTTGATGCTTAAAGAAGGAGAAAAGATGAAATTGATCTTTATACAACTTCTCCAACCACCCATAAGAAAGATTTATAAGTTGAAAAATATTACTCATTACAGATGACTAAGAATGGAAATGAAGCATACTTTCTCCAATTGTGTGGCCATGCTCAAACTCCTGACTGAAAATCTCAAAAGTAATAGCTTGATTAGAACACAAACCCATACAATAAGGCTCGAAAAGTTGGGACGGGAGAGTGAAAAAAATCAAAACTTGATTTGCATCACCTGAAAGTGCTAACACCAATCTTGTATGCGATATGGGATATTTGTTACAGAAATTGGTAACATCAACTCTAACCTCCCAAGAACTAGACTCACAATGATTAATCTCCTTAATCAAATCACCTTGACCAAAAATATGATGGGGAATAGCAACAACATTACTAGAATCATTCCTTGGAGGCTCTTGATGACTATTTGGACATAGATTCCAGCTCAAAAGATGTGACAAAGAACGCTCTAGGTCAAGTTCGCTCACTAGTATATCATCATCATGTGGCTGTTCTCATTTAGATTGTTCAATACATTCAAATGAGGATAAATCATCATCATCATTCATTTGATAAGGAAAAAGATCAATATGTTCATTTTTAACTTCCTTATCATCCTCTCAAACTTGGTCTTCAACCACAATACAACCACATGATCGCTCCTCAATGAAAATTTCAACCTTTTCTTCTTCTGTAGAGACATAATCAAAGTCTGAATCCAGATTCAGATAGCTTGAATACTGACTCAAATTATCGTCCATTAGGAAATGACTATGGAGTTCCTCTTTTAAAGGTTCTATAATGGACTAAAAATGGAAGGCTCAACTATAGATGTTTATTGATGGTGATTGTTAGGTTCCCTTCCATAGATTAAATCCAAGACTTGCTCTATGACTGCTTCAAGTAATAATAACATAGTATCTTGTATGATTTGATTGATATCCCTCTTAGTTTCAACATGAGGTTTTGAAACATTATTCTCAAAGTACTCTGCAACATTCTTATGGATTGCAGGCATGCTCATAATTTGGAACATTTCGGGAGAGGAATGATCCAATTGAGAAAGAAAATTGTCAATATATTGATCATCAACTGCACAATTGTTGCTAGATTTACACTCTAAAGAATTATCAATGTTCCTACCCCACTTATCTATTAACATATCTCTGAACATGTCATACCCAGTGATGGATTCTGGTGCTAAATGATCAAACCATAGTTGAACATCCCCTTGCAAGGATTCTCCTAAGGCTCGCATATAAAGATCTGCATTGTCTGCACCTCTAATTTCCATGTAATTCTAGAGAGTATCCAAATGGTTTTCAATAGATATATCCTTATTTCCTTCAAACTAGGGAAACCTCCTAGTGTAACAGTTTGGCATAGGATGAGGTGGCCCCAGTATTTCAGAAAAGTCAAAAGGAGACTGTTTATCCTTTTTCCTAATAGCTCTGGTTATTTGAGTTGGGTACCTAATAGGATTACCAGGATCAGTCACTCTCGGCTTTGGTTGGGTTTGATACTTGCTCATCGACTCATTAGAGATGGTTGGGAATTCTTTATAGCGCGGGTAAGGGAATTGGTGGGTATCATAAGGATTGCGATAATTAAACTCATACCCATAATCATGGTCAATATTATCCTCATACCAAAAATCTAACCTCCATCTATCCCTTTCGTTTATTTTCCTTCTAGCTTCAATTATGTTTTCAGTTAATTCCTTAATGCGTATTAATAATACATCTGAATTCATTATGATTTATGTGATGGGTTCACTTATCAATGGAATCACGTTATCGAGTCACCATGGTTATATTGAGTATTCCCCTCCATTGGATTGACTTGACTTACGTTAAGATTAGGATTAAGAGATGGGGGAGGAGAAACCGAACTAGTTGATGGGGATCCCAAGAAATGGTTTGGAGAATCGATGTTAGCAATTTTCCAAAAGAAATTAGTTGATTGAGCTTTGGGATCTCTCCAACAATAAGTAAATGGGGTTCCTTCCAATTGATTTAGATTTGATTTACTTCTAAGGTTGTAGAGATGCTCATGGGATCGCTCCTCGGTGGCGTCACGGTTTGGA
This sequence comes from Pseudotsuga menziesii, assembly GCA_001517045.1. Classification (NCBI taxonomy): domain Eukaryota; kingdom Viridiplantae; phylum Streptophyta; class Pinopsida; order Pinales; family Pinaceae; genus Pseudotsuga; species Pseudotsuga menziesii. Next base: position 713,885 of record LPNX010674370.1, on the reverse strand, counting down.
GTCGCTAGGTAGACTTTAAACTCTTCTACCAAGATGTATGTCGTTAAAATGCAGGGAGAGAGTGAGTGACAAATACATGGCTATGTTTAGTTAAATATTGAGATGATAACCATCCATACTAATCTGGATGTGATAAGATATGAGTTATGCATGGATACTCACGGACACCTAAGGTAAGCCTCAACCTCCCCAGCAATGGCGTGAAAAATGTTGTCACACAACTTGTAGTTGTCCCTAAAGGTATCCCATCCGGGATGGTAGAGGAGATGGACAACTAAAGAGGTGACCCAAGAAGTGCAATGGTTCCCAATGCAAGCTGGAAGTCACGTCAACCGAGACACTCTTCACTTTAGATTATGAAGAATCACAACCAAGGGGGAGACCCTATAACCAATCAAAGATGATTAGCCAAAGCAAAGGTTCATAGGGGAGTGTGTAAATTGAGTTACGAAAACCAATGCAATCTTAAGTGAGCCCAAGATTTTAAGTGTGGTTGAAGAGGATTAAGATATTAGGAATGTTTCAACCAATGAATGACTTAGGACACCTAGGAGGACCAAAGAGATAGATCTAACACCGTGAAATACACAAGTAGGGCCCACTTCCTTAAAATAGGGAAATGATTCAAATGGGTCCCACAAGGTCAAATTAGGGGTGATATGGTGCTAAGGGGTGTTTGATGATGTGGATCCAAGGTAAATTAGACACACCCACATATGGGATCTTACCATATGACACAATCCCCAAGGACTGCGAATTGACCCCAAGGAGACTAGTGCCTTTATATGGAGGGGAAAATGGAGTCCAAATTATGCCAAATTGTATATCAAGGTAGTTAAGGCAATTATCAAGGTGGGTTTTAAGTGGCATGCCCCAAGGCTGGCTAGATCTCCATAGATCGAAGCTTGAAAATGAATCACCCAATGACCCAAGTGGTGCACAACCCTCAAAATGAGGAATGGGGTCCACAAGGCAAAAATCAAAGTAGTGAAGCAATAGGGTAGGTTATCAAATGAGAGGAGTGTAAATCAAATGGGATCTCACCTACCCAAGTGAGAGAACTATCAAAACTCACCCAACCAAGGAGTGCGACATCACCCAAGGAAGGCTAAGTGCCTTGGAAAATGTGTCAAATAAAGCCTGATTGCCATTAAACTATAGATTTGAACTGTTGTGGATGCTTTAGAGGGTGGGTTCCTTTTATTATTTCCAAAGACAATCTAGATCCAAGTAGATCTAAAAAAAGGTGAAAATTGAGGGTTCTAATCAATGAGGGTTTTGATATCTAAGAGAATAGATGGATAGGATAGAAGAATTTCATAACTCATGGAACATAACTGGAAGATGAAAATGGAAGAGGCTTGTGATGAGGATTACTTCCCACAAAGATCAAATGCCAAACTTTGATGAGCCCTTCTTGCCAACGTTTTTCCTCCTTCAACCAAATCGATTTTCCCATTTCTGTCAATCAAGGACACAAATATCAATCAATCAATCAAGAATGGAAAGAGATGCATACAAAGAGATGAGGAACATGAGTTGTTGGTACAAAAGACAAAACAAATCCCTATCACCCAAAACATCCTCTTTAAGCTTGAAGGGTAGGCCTCCCCACCAATTCGCACCCCTCCAAAATGTCTTCTTTGCCTGCAAAACAATGTTAGTTGAAGATAAAATCAAGATGGCCACCAATGTCTGTCAGTGCAGAGGAAGAAGCATTTACAATCACCATAAGCAATCCAGTTCCAAGATCCAAGATGCCCAAGAAAGTATTTTTATTCCAATAGCCCATAGCAAAAAATCTCTATATCTCTCCACCACTTTATAATGAGAATCTCTCTCCTTTAAATAGGAATGAGAGATAACAAACTCCTAACCACCTTTCAAATGGATGGATAATATTAAAAGATCAAAATATTATAATCAACGATTGAGACGAGCTCAACATAAAGTACATGGATTAATACAATAATATAATATATCAATGGACTAAATCACCCTAGGAGAGGAGATCCCACTCAATAAAAATGAATAAAGCTCATGGTGGGTCGGTCCATGGGGTATTAACTAACACCCCTTGTGTGTCCCCATGACACAATAAAAATAAATATAATTTTTAAATGCAAAATAGTGCCTCTTTGAGGAAATCGCGAGCCTCCAAAAGCTCCAGAAAATAATAAAATATGTCGAAGATATGGATGTGGGTCCATCCAATTGCTAAAACTATCAGAGAAGAAGTGGAAGACATCACCCTCATCATCAAAACTCATCCCATGCCATTTCCTTGCCTCAGTATCCCAAATCGACTTCTTTAGTAAGCATTTTTATTATTTTTAATTTGCCTCAGGAAATGTGATATGGCCCAAACTGCCTCGTAGAGTGTCAGCGTTGTCAAACTGAACCCACTAGGATCTATGGAGAGGGGTTAAATGGTAAAAACAAGTGGCTGGACCACCCCCTCGTGATACAACGCCCTAGGTGACCCAATCAAATCACCTCTCTGCTCTGACAAGTGACTCAGCATGGCAAAACTGCACCAAAATGGTATACTGAGACAAATCATCACTGTAACTGCCCAGAACTAAAAATAAACTGTCTCATTGGACTCAGGGAACCCAAGTCCACCTAAGGTGCATACTGATACACACTACAGATGTCTACATGATCAGGTATAATATCCCATATGCCTAGACATATAAAATAATAATCTGAAACTAAACAAATAATCAATAATATAACCCAGGCTAACATCAATATGTTGCAAGTGTTTATAGGTTAAGACATGCTCTACAAATGATTCAAATAACAATTATGACAAGTAGCAATAATTTCAGTGGCTATCTATCAACCAAATATAGAGCTTCTTCAATTAATTATAACTCAGACCAGACTTTCAAGACCATACTCACTTCATAATTGTAATCAATTTGCTAGTGAAGGGTGAGGGATAGAAATAAAATGGTTCAGATAAAGGGTGACTACCAACTTGACACTGTGGCACTTTGGATACGGAAAGGGGATATTCACTCTAGCATATGCTGGATAAGCAACAACACAGGGGATGGCAGTGTCTCACAAATGGATAAGTTACGTTCATAGGTGCTTTTTCACCTTGACAAATGCTCACAATCCAAATCAAATACAAGTGAGGCCAGCAATCTTTAGATATAACTTTTTAAGAACCATTACTTTTTGGGCCTTCGAATTTCCATAGCCTTGGTCAATGCATTAATTACACGGATTTTATTATTGAGGCTTCTTGCATTCATGTATGTTTAAAAACACTACTTTTCATGAATGGATTTTCACAATACATTCATTTCAATATACTTCATAGCCAATTTCATTAGGCTTGCCTTGCATTCATATATGTTCAAAAACACTACTTTTCATGAATGGGCTATTTTATAAGATATTCATTTCATTTCCAAATACATTGTATTGATGGCAGCGCTATTTATTTCAAGTTTAGCCAACACAACCTAGGCAACTCAAAGCCGAGACACAAATAAACATGGAAGCTCGTCTAATACATAGGCTCTAGTGGGGAAAGGTCCTCCATGCCACAAGTCAAGTAGTATGTCGTTCTAAAAACATAACTGGAAGGTAATGGATGGGTTGGGATAGTGAACAATGAAACCAACACTAGCAAGCCAAAGTATGGTGGGAATGATCACCTCTATTCTCCCTGAGGAGGGTAAGACCAATGAGTATGGGTCAAGAACTTCCAGGTCTAGGTAGGGACATACATACATAATATAAATACATCAAAGTCCACATATTTATATGACCGCCAGATCATGACACTAAATGCTAAGACATATCACAAGAATGAGTATAAAAGCAATAATAGCCATAGCACAAGATAATATATGGTGAGTCATATACATGTAAATTATGAATCTTTAACAACATATGTCTAATGAGGAACGTCTGTTGCAACTTTAGGAAATACTGACTACTATGTGAATGGCTAAATGGCTACATCAGTCCTCAAATCTGAGTGTCCTGAGACTCAGTCATGGCATTGGAAAGTACTATAGTCCATCATCAAATAATGATCCATCATAGATGCTCATCTCAACATCTCATATGTAAGGGAACTGGATGGAAAGTGTACTGAAATTTGAAAAATAGAATATGGTAGCCTGACTACTATATGTGTGATAACAATGTCCTCCTTGAACAAAGCACTCTCTGAACTTTCAGATACTCATGTTTCTGTTAGATTTTTATCATTTAAGCAATATGATCTAGGATCTTATCTGAGAGAATAACATGCACAACAATAATCACAAGAGACACAAAGAGTTTTCCTTGGGGAAACCATAAAGGAGAAAACCCCACAACTTCCTCAGAGATAGAATGAGCACCAATGGAAAAAGTAAAACCCAAAGACAGAAAGATGATCTCCGACAATTGTTCTCTCTCTCACTTGTGCAAGCTCCTCTTCTCTCACTCATGTGCTACAGTTGAGTGAGTGTGTATCTCAAATAGACAGACTCACTCTCTATTTATACTAGTTTTCTACTTGACAATTACTTACCAGGGCCGACTTCACTAGGAGAGTCTAATAACCCTAGTACCCCTCAACTGTGGGGTCTATTACCCCGACTTACAATGGAGGGTTAACCTCTATGACTTTTCATGACTTTATTATATTAATGATTCTCCCGATAGAAACATCGGGGTACAATGAAATACAATATAAGATATACAAGTGAATACATTTCGAAGTTACAATTACATCAACACTACCTATTAACTAGGAAGGTATTCTCTTGAAACAATTCATCAGCATAAGTCTTCATCTCTGGATTATCATCAAAACTGGATCATCATCAAGTTGGCTCATCATCATCATCACTGCTCCCGCTATCTCGAGAAAATGGTGCTATCTCTCAATTCTACTCATCATAGGAAGTTCTACATAGCCAGACCTTTTTCATGCTGGTTGTAGTCCTAGCCTCCATGTAGGTCTTCATCTTCTACAACACATATATCTCACCATGGGAGGAACACATCCCGCAACCATGTCAGAAGGGCTCTACACTTACATCTGACCATGTGGGGAACACATCCCACAACCATGCCAGAAGGGATCTGCACTTGCGTCTGACCATGTGGGGAACATATCCCGCAACCATGTCAAAAGGGATCTGCACTTGCATCTAACCATGTGGGGAACACATCCCGCAACCATGTCAGAAGGGATCTGCACTTACATTTGACCATGTGGGGAACACATCCCGCAACCATGTCAAAATGGCTATGCACTTACATCTGACCATGTGGGGAACACATCCCGCAACCATGTCAAAAGGGCTCTGCACTTACATCTCACCATGTGGGGAACACATCCCGCAACCATGTCAGAAGGGCTCTGCACTTACATCTTGTATTATTTCTTGAATTGTCGTCACTTGTTCTTCAAAGCAAGTCTCATCCTTATTTTCTTATAGGCGATTGTATGTGATCTTTCCTACAAGTCAAATGCATTAGTTGTATNCATAATGGAAAATTCTTATGCATAAAGATATAATCATGCAACTATTTTAGCCAATACAACATTCATCCATATCTCACGAAAACTTTCTAGATGCCTTCCATAAATACCTTGACATCATTGAGATTTTGCACTAATCCAATATGTCAGCAAAGAGGTTTCAATATAAATAAGTAGCAATGGAGAGTTGTATAGCACCATGGGCTACTTACCTATCACATGCATATTAGTAGTATACTGTCATTAATGCAAGCATTCTATCATGCATAACACATCAACTAAATATAAACAAATGCATAACAAAATAATATCATGAAAATGACAATTTAATACTTATCTTTATTTGTTTCATGGGTAGACTCATTCTTGAGCCTTCAGCTTCATCATCTTCTTCATTCATAACCGCATCATTTCTTATCCAAATGCTAATATGGATAAGAGGTTCTTCAAGAATTGAGTCTTTCATATTCCTCGTCGCTTGAGGGATCTTCTTTGAATCGTGAGAGATAGATCTTCAGTTGCTCCCATATCCTTTCTCTTATTATGAGTTGAGCTTCTTCTTGTGTGCGCTCTTCCCAGAGTCTGCTGAAGGTAATCACTTCCTTCTGGAACACATTCCTCGAATGGATGAATCCCATGATCCTGGGAGGCCATTCAAGGTGGTTATAACAATATCTTATTCTTCTTTGATTGCTTCATCATAGCATCAAACACTTCCTTTTGGTGTATTCAAGGATGACACATGAGGGATGAGATGATCTTTAATAGAATCTGCAATGATTCTCTTAGCTCTAGCCTTAGCCTCATCTCCCTCTGGTTCTTATAACTTCTTTACTGAAATACTGATCTAAGTCAATTTCTTCAAAGATCATGGAGTTCCTATACTTCTTCTGATTTATATTCTTCCCTTCAAAATAGCTTGGTTAAGGAATCAAACATCTCTTTATGTGTCTTTAGGGAAGACACTTGTGGTATAAGGTGATCCTCTTGGCCTTTACCAAGTTCTTCTTGTGTAAGGCCTTAGCCTCATCTCCCTCTGGAACTGGAACCACTCCACTTATGTAGGTGTCCAATTCATTTTCTTCAAGAGCCAGTGAGATCCTATACTTTCATGTTTGGAATTTGTCAGCTTCACCAAGATTTTCATCAAGCTGGTGTGTTTAGTCATTTTGAAATGAGAACCTCAAATGTAAATAGTAAAAGATTAGATCTTACTGATTTGAGGTGTTCGTCCTGGTTCTAGATCTCGCTGATCTAGGGTTTGTAATAGAAACCCTAATTTTCAAAACTTGGAATATTTCATATTTGATTGGATAGAAATATGTGCCTCCTTAAGGTGAGCTGAGCAACATACTCATTTTCCCAAAAATCTGATCAAAACTGCAAAATATCCAATGCCCTAGTTTACTTCAATTTGTTCTATAGAATTTCCTCATATTGTTTCTACAATATATCCGAACATACTATTCCTCTCTATCTGAAACTTTGCACCGAGTTAGCCTCGTTTTTCCTCTTTCCAACATCGTAGGTTTGAGAAGAATTGGTTTCACCAATTGGGACTTATGAGATTTTTCCCAAGGTGACTTATTTCAGTACTATTCAGCATAGCGAGCTTGAATAGACTGCCGCATGTCACTGTTTCACCTTCGGGGTCTAAAACTTTTACCATAGAAAGAAAAGTTCGTTCCCTATTTGGAACATCTTGCAAAATTTCATTTAGACCTTCGTAGCTTGAGATATAGTAATTCTCCCAAGGTGTCATGTTTAGGGATGAATCCTGGGATAGGTTGGAACCCTGATTTGGAGGAATCATATCTCCTAGAATATTGCGAATATGAGGATCAAAATTTTACACAGGGTACATCCGAAATTTATCTTTGGCCTCTAAACGTTTCGGCTCCTGAGCCTTCTCCAATCTCAATATATAGCGAATGTACCAAAACTACTAGTTTTAGTATTTTAGGGTTTTCAGGTTCGAGGTCAAATCAAGGTTTGACTTTCCCGGAGTTTTATCCAACCAAAAATTTCGATCTTGGTCTCTAAATTTCGATTTTGAGGAGGATATAAATCCTATGTTGGGCTCACTAAAAAAATCATCTTCTGTGAAAAGCCCTAATTTCCCACGGCAGTGACAGGTCAAAAACTGAAAATGCCTAGAATCAAATTCTACTTCGACAGAAAGATGCACCCTTCAATGGAGAGTTAGCCTAGCCTCCTTTTGTTGATGATATGTGGAGAGAGACCCAAAAAGTAAGAATCCCTAGATTCTATAGGTGCATAGTGTCTTCTTCTCACGTTAGCTCTGATACCATGTTAGATGTTTATCATTTAAGCAATATGATCTAGGATCTTATCTGAGAGAATAACATGCACAACAATAATCACAAGAGACACAAAGAGTTTTCCTCGGGGAAACCATAAAGGAGAAAACCCCACAACTTCCTCGAAGATAGAATGAGCACCAATGGAAAAAGTAAAACCCAAAGACAGAAAGATGATCTCTAACAACTGTTCTCTCTCTCACTTGTGCAAGATCCTCTTCTCTCACTCATGCACTACAGTTGAGTGAGTGTGTGTGTCTCAAGTAGAGATAGTCACTCTCTATTTATACTAGTTTTCTACTTGACAATTACTTACGAGGGCCAACTTCACTAGGAGAGTCTAATAACCCTAGTACCCCTCAATTGTGGGGACTATTAGCTCGACTTACAATGGAGGATTAACCTCTATGACGTTACATGACTTTATTATATTAATGATTCTCCCAATAGGAACATCGGGGTACAATGAAATACAATATAAGATATACAAGTGAATACATTCTGAAGTTACAATTACTTCAACACTTTCAGTTTACACTTTCATCTTAGCTATTACTTCGAGTTTTTACTCTGCCACTTGTCCTTTATACATGGGGAATTTGATCATGTCTCCTACATGACAGATAAGTCTAGTTGTCCTATCTGCAAGTCAAAAAGCTTCCTTGGGTCATCTCTGTGTCATGCACACTATTCAAGGATATGTACCTTCATCTGATTATTATCCTGATTCCATCGTTATCCTATCTGAAATTACTTGTGTCTACCTTCCTATATCCAGTTCCTAGTCACTCTTGTGATCTATTGGAGGATTCATTGCCTTCCTCATCACAGTACATTTCCTCATCATCATTTCCTGAAGACAAAGACCTAGAGTTTTGACGATGGTACCTTAGGATTCACTATCATTGTTGGTGAACTCCTTTGCTTCAGTTGTCAGCTTCACTCATTTCTGACATTCTGTTGATTTCCTTTCATGTTCGACTTCAGCACATCTATTCACATGGTAGGGATTGTATCGGTTCCTTTGTATTTCGACGAAGACCTTAGGTTCACCTTTATAGCCTAAGTTGCACAAGATTGTGTTATGTTCAACTACATAGCTTCCAGATTTTGAAGACTCATCATTGTATATTGTGGATTCGATCCACCTTTGTAATATACGTGGTCTTGTTACCCGTATCATATGATGTAATCAAATATTGTAAAGGATCTGGTGTTCCATTATATTGAACATGGCATCCTCAGATATGATTTTGATATGTACTTGTTTCAGGTATCTCCTCTGCTGCCTTGGTAACTTAGTTCTCCAAGATTAAAAAATTGTAATGTATTTCGGTCATCGCTTCCCTCTGACCTAATACATTGGGGGGATCTGTTATCATGTAAAATGGCACTTCTTTGTCCGAGTAATGACACCCAATGTGTCAAAACACAAAAGTACAAATTGGAATGAAGTAGCCAAAACACTATAGACAGACATTACCTTTGATACAACATCACCTTACCAGTTGAATATATTTTTGTTTGGACATTAGGGATGAATACGCGACTATTTGCATAGCAACCAGCGTATCACACGCGAGTATGTGTATTACAACTCGCGTATACATTGCACCCACAGGTTTCCTTAAAGCAAGGAGTGTATCATACATGACTTGCCTATATCAATAGTCGTGTATGCCTTAATTTGAAGTTAAAAAATATAAAACGCGATTAGTGGAGGATAGTTTTTCCCTTAATCATAATTATCTCAACTTCCTCAACCATCTCAACTTGCAAAACCTCTCTCTTTCCTCATGTATAAATAGAGGGTAGGGGTTGAGGCTATTAAATTATACTTAGTAGAGCAAAGTTATGCTGGTGATTTGCCTTCAGATATCTTGGAGCAGCAGAACTCAATGTCCTTGGTTTGCAGAGGAGCACATGTCTCAGATGTTGGGGATTAATCTCACCACACTTGTTTATCAATAAAGAAAGTTATTCTTCCAATATTGTGCACTCTTGTATATTGTGATTTATGAATGATATTATTATCTCATTGTTGTTATGAATATGTTATTTCATTAACCATTGATATAATATATAAGATATTGCAGGAAGATCTTGTTCTTTTTAAGTGATTGGAGATACCCTGGAAGTTGTGGAAGCGAGTTGAAGAGGAGAAGAAAAGCTAGGATCGACCGTCATAAAAGAGGTATGCTCAGTTTTCTTCCTATTCCTATTTCAATTCTGGGAATGGTTGATTGTCTGCAAGTTAGTTAGTACGTTGGTAACCCCATAGGCCCTAGGTTATAAGGGTGTGTTTTCCTGAACAACACAAACGTAGGGCGGATGAGAGTCCCAACTTCACCATCTTAACACTTTCAAAGGCTAAGTCCCCCTTCATAGACCCCTCTCCCTCTCTTATATATTATTCTAAAGAGTTTGGGTCAAATAGGTATCCGTTACAACCAAAGGAGCAGTTCCAAAACCACCCAAACTACACCAACTTTGATATTTTTCCATTTTGTTTTTGCCACTTCAGGGTATACACACGGATTTACTTCATCAAAGTCGTGAGTGAAACGTAGCTTTCCTTAGGCAAACTCACGAGTGGGTCAAAAATTCCATTGTTTAGGGTATTTCCAAGCATTTTCAGGGGTTGGCGTCTTTTGGAAAGTTTTTCCATAGTCTAATACCTTTCCAGTGGTCTAGAAAAGAGGTTAAAGAGATTTACATAACTCTAGATATGGCTCCTCCATTCATAGGCGTCCTTTGAGTGATTAACAGTAACTTTCATGAAGTGTTGTCATGCGACGAAAACATGTAAAACTCGTCACGGATGGAACAGTGCTATTTTGGGCTATAACACCTCCCAACCACCCAAGCTACGCCCAATGGACACACTCACACACACATTACAGACCTTTATTACAAGCTCAAATAAAATTATAGTGTGGAAAGAAGGATTAAATCAGATGTTGAAATCCTATCTTACACACACACACACACACACACACATACAATACAAACCTTTATTACAAGCTTGAATAGATTTATAGTGTGGAAAGAAGGATTAAATAAGGTGTTGAAAATCCTATTTTACTCATGAGAACATAAAAAATAAAGAATAAAATTGAATTTTGGTTATGTGAAAAAAAATATTTTCTTTTCGATGTGCTTCTTACTCCCAATACTTCCATTAGAGACTATGCTCCCACCCATTGAGAATATGGATATGATCATGTCCTTAATGTGAAAACATAGACTATTCAACCTGAAAGAGATGCTTCCAAGTCTTCTTTAAATACTAGTAAATGCTCCTCAAGACCTAAGGAGTGGCCTAAGATGTAGATTCTTGGCTTAACCTCTATATGACCTCTATATGATAAATGACAAGGTCATCTCTCTTCCAAATATCAATATCAATTAAAACAATTACAACTAAATTCAAAGAGAAATTGTGGTGGAATGGAGAAATTGAGAATAAAGGAAAATTAAACCCCAAACTATAAAATGAAAGTGATACTTTTATGATATGTAGTATAAGAAAGAAAGTTAATATTATTAAAATAAGAATAAACCTTAATAAACTTTATAGTAAAATGGGGTGTTAATGGGGTATTATACTAGATCCAAAATATAATGGGATAAATTATGTAATGTGTGCATACCAAGAAAGTGGACAATAAAAAACACTTTCTCTAACATTATAGATAAACCAATATTTTGAAATAAATTAAATAATTTTTTTTTATACTTAATAATTAAAATTAATCTTCATAACAATCATAATCATAATAATTATAAATATTAATTAAACTATTAAAAAAACATATTTTAAAGTATATTTATTAAAAAAAAAAGTCAATTTAATAAAGTATAACCATATAAAAAAACATGTGGTAGGTTTCTTCCTTTAAAGTTTAAATGAAAAAAAAAAGATTTGATGAATTTAAATTATTTGTTATTAGTATTGCCATTTTCTTCACATCACCAATGAAAAAAAAAGACAAACTAAGGTTAAACTATTGTCATAGTGGTCATCCTCACCATCTTATTTGTCACCTTTAAATATAATATACGTTTATGCTTTTACAAATGTCATGCGAGATGACCCAATTCTATGGTTGATTTAATTTAGATCTTTTTGTTTTGGATATGGTTGATTTAATTTAGATCTTTTTGTTTTGGATTTTTTGTTTTTTATTTATTTTTATTAACATGTGTTGGTAACCAATATAGATTTATTTTAAAGGGGATTTATTAAACACCGAGAACGATTGAATCTCTTAAGTTGCAAGCCTTATTTTAGAGTGCAAACATAAACAATTATAATGTAAAAAATAACTATAGATTTCTTGATAACTATTGATGCTTGCTTTTAAAAGTGTGTGCTTTCGTAGAGAATGGAGATGGACAACAAGTCCAAAAGAAGAGGTTTGCAGGTTCGATGATTTCCATGTCCTTGTTTTTGTATGTCTATAGCTTACACATATTTGGATCATAGCTTTGTACGTCTGCATTTTCATTGATGTTTTTTTTTAATGTTCTTCTTCAGATCAAGTGTGTAATGCAATGTTTATAGTTTTAATTTATCTAATTTGTTTGTGTGTGTATGTTTTAAATCTAATTTTTGTCAAGAAGTGGGGATTTTGTATTATTTTACCCCGCCTTAGGCTAGATCTAAGGGGAAAAAAAATTGTTTGTTAAAAATGTTCGTCACTTAGGGCCAGTGCATTTCCACCATTGGCTAAGATACTACAACCCATGGGGCATCTAAGCCATAAAAATCACTTGGGGATCGCACCCGGCCTAGGCCACACCAACCCTTAACATGGCTATAATTTTTGGTATCTTCTTCCGACTAAGTCACCCCTAAGGGCATTGAACTCATGTCACCTTGCAAATGAAACCCACACCTTAACCGAGTGAGCTAGCAAGAATTGACTGGATCTAAGAAAATAATGAAGACAAAGAAAATTATAAAATTATCTTTTTATAATAGATAGTATAAAGAAGTAAGTTAATATTGTTAAATTAAGAATAAACTCTAATAAGCTTTATAGTGAAATGAGATGTTGGACTTAACCCAAAAAACATGACGGAAAGAAAAATTATGTAATTTTTATAATACTAAGAAAGTGGATAATAAAAAGCAATTTCTTCTCCACTATAAACTATAATAAACCAATATTTTGAAACAAATTACATAAGTTCTATATTTATTTTCTTAAATTTTAATAATTAAAATTAATCTCGTAATAATCATCATAACCATTATAAATATTAATTAAATTCTTATAAAACATATTTTTCCATATATTCATTTTAAGATGTATTTATTATAATAATAATAAAAAATCAACTTAAACAGATATAACAATAAGAAAAACCAAGAAAAAAAGTGGACGTGTTTCATCCTTAACCGTTTAAATGAAAAGAGAGATAAGATGAACATAAATTATTAAATGAGAAAAGAGATAAGATGAACATAAATTATTGGTCATTAGTATTGTCATTGTTTTCATCTTAACTAATGAAAAAGAGACAAAATAAGTTTAAATTTTTGTCGTGGTCATCATCACTATCTTACTTGTTTAGTTTAAATTTAACAAATATTTATGTTTTTACAAATTTCATATTATTTTATCGGAGAGACGAGTCTATTCGTTATTGACCTACCATGTCACGGTCACGACTAGTGCATAACTCTACTTCGGCTAGTCGAGCCATGCGTCATTGCTTAGTGATTTCCCAAGGGCGTGGCCAACTTGGGAGTCTGACAACAGACTATGCCTTTCTCTAGTGGAAGCTTCACTTGAACACTTATCTCTTATCACATTTACTTATTATGCATGTTAACCTAACATTCCACACTTATCCATTTACACATGTATCCAATTAACAAGTAAAACAAGAGATAAGAATGTGGTGGGGGGAGCCCAACAAGCCTACCATGTTATATTTGTATAGAAGAAGTAAGAGTACAAGATACAAGGATGGAGTTGCCAAACTCGACAAAGCTCCTACGAAGGCCCAACAAGCTCAACGCAAGTCTGTTACAAGAAAATAAACCAAAACCCCAAGTCACTGCCTGGCTAAGCCAAGTTCGCTACTGCAACTTGTCAACTACCTGCGGATGACTTCTAAGTTCATTGCTCACCCCAACCATGGTTTACCTTCATGTGTGACTTCCTTTCCTATTCTTCGTTTCACCCTCAGAACCGTTCTTTGGATGTTGCAGATCACTTGTTTTCAATATCCTATCCTTGTGTGCCTCTCTCTTGTGCCTTTGGTTTGATGCCTTCATGCTTTTATACTCTAAGGGTATCAATGGGCATGACCCAAGAGTGGTCACACACCTTGCATCAGGCTTCCTTAGTGCACACTCTATCATCTCCAAAGTTGTTGTGTTCCCCAAGTCTTGGACGTGCCCACTTAGTCAACACCCACTTAGCTTGCTAATCCGCACTTGTCGATCGATGTGCCACCTCGTTCCTTAACCGACGATGCCACCTGTGCTTGTTTTGGATGCATCCAATGTTGTCGACATGCTTCACTTACGTGCTCTTTGGCGTGCATCTTCCCCCTAGCACCCAAGTCAAGTTGAGTGTTGGCGAGCGTCCGTGTCCAAGCATGTCTTTGAGTGAAGTCTTGGGTTTTCGGGCTTGCGAAGCACCAACACCTTGGACGAATGTCCCAACCAATTTAATCCCCATGATTCCATCTGAATTGGATTTTTACACTTGATTGTCCACTTAGCACATGGAGCTCCTGAAACCCCTTCCCACATCGTTTGTCGAAATGTGCCATAACGACCATCTAGCTTAAGCTTGCCATGCACTAATTGGTCAAGTCTGGGCTTGGGTGTGGTTGTATGCCCTCGTTGTTCCACATGCCTCTTAAACCTTCGTTTCAAGTCTCAATTGCTTAGCCAAGGAACCACCTCGCGAAGTCACCAAGTTTTTCAACTGTCTCGTCTTACCCTGTTAGACGCCCAAGTCAGTTGTCTTGGGTTGGAGTGCTAGTCTCCTTTAGGATTTAAGGTGATGCGGTAAGGCGTGCTTGGTCTTGGGTTTTTACACCCTCCTCCACCCAAATTTTTTGTCATCCCGACAACGTCTCCAATAATTATCGTCCTGGAAACCTGTCACAACTATTGAGCTTCCAAAGAAACTCTTGCAGAGATGCTTCTTCCCTCACTTACTAAGCCACTGGTACTCCACAATTCCTTCATGTTTCTGTCCATTACTTACCCCATGGGCTAGACTAATTGGGTAGCTAATCCAACTATCACACCTAACACCATGAATCAAACTTCTTCAATTCCCAACCGTCTTTCCCTGCACGTTTCAATTGCCTCAATTTTTTTTCATAAGGAAAAGTTCTCTCTGCCTCATTTTGTTGTTGATATGCATGCTTGCATCCTCAACATGTTCGCAATGTCCCCCCCCCCCAACTTAGTTTGTTGCTTACTCCTTTATTTTTTCTTCGCTTTTCTTTCTCCTTAGTTGTTAACCTTGCCAAGGTGCCTATGGCCTCAACTCCTGCGCCACAGGAAGTGAGCTAGCATGCTGTTATTTTCATATTATGAAAAGTAGTAAGTCATTCCATCGACCACCGCCCCCATCATTCTCAAAACCTTCCTTGCATAAGTACTTCAACACAACTTCTATTTCTCCTTCACTGGAACCAAGCTCTCCTAACCGAGCCTTTGCTAGTTTGGATTATGCAACTGTGAATGCTAATGTTCTCACGTATGTTGCCTCCATACAACATTCTTATGAACCTACCGAAGACACTCCTTCCCTCTTTGCTTGTTGTTTCCTTTTCCTAACTCGCCTCTTGGCACCCATGCTCATCCCTTTGAATGGAGCGCTTACTTTGCTTCCACAAATTTCTCAGTGCTGCGAATCTTGTAAGGCTTCAACTTGTCTTTCCATTAATACTGGTGAAGGGTGCTTAAAACAACCTCAATCTCCTTGGTTTTCCCTTCTTCAGCGATCTTGGACAAGCAATGCTTACTTTATAAGTAAGCAAGAACTGCCTCCACTTCCCTTGGACAACATCCTACTTCTTTCAATTTTTCCTGCGACAAATGAGGCTCTGGGGTACTAACGGCGTGGATGCAAAAATCCACAATTCCTATTGCATTACGTGACGGAGCCTCTTCACCTTCTCCACATCCTTATCCATATCCACAACTTGATGTCCGCATGTTTGGTCCAACACCTGCTCGTCTTGTCCCATGCCAAATGAAACAAAAAAAAATTGTTTCTTACTAGAATACCTAGTGCAGATAAAATAAATAGTCCATGTATGGATATAATAAAAATATATTTGATAAAAGCTTAGATGATCTTACATTCACAATGTTTTGAACTTTTATAAGCCCATTTGTACCTTTTCATGAAAACATGACTCTTGACTTTTAATTAATTATTAATTGTTTATTATTAACAATTAACATTGATAATATTAATATTAATTGTTTATTATTAACAATTAACATTGATAATATTAATATTATTTGTTATATCATTATTATAATGTTATATATTTTTATATAACATTGCCTTCCTCTTAAAGGAAGCTTTGTCCTCAAAGCTTATTGAAGACAAGGGTTATGTCTGATTTGCTTGAAACGCCATCTTTAGATCCTTTCTTGAGTATTTACGATACTTGATGAAATGAGACAATACGAGTTACAAATTTCAAAGAAAAAATATCGCATCGTCTTCGATGTGGTCCATCCTATATCTATCTTCATCAGATCTATTTGATCGTGTTGTGGGAGGGGTCTTTTTGTCTATTGCTTAGTATGTTGTTTTGATGTTCTTGATTTTCTGACATGACGTTGTTGGTGGTCAAAATGACGTTTCTATTTGGGATTTCGATAAGGAATTCTTGTTGTTTGTTTTTATGTTGTATTGACTGCTTTTTGAACTGTGACGATGACTGAAATGTGTTTATTTCTTCTTCCTCAACTTGAATTTGTTTTTCGGAGAGTCTGGATGCTTCATTCTGAATTTGCGTTTTTGTTCTCTAATAGATTGTTATTACTCTGAAACTTCTCGAACCTTTTGTCTCGCAAATTTTTGTCTTCTTTTAACTTCTTGATTTGTTCCTCTAGTTCTTGATTAAAATGCCTTAAACCTTGGTTTTCTTCTTATTTTCTAGTATTCTTCTTTCAAGGTATTCATTGGAATGTCCCACCTTCTGACTACGTTTCAACTTCTTGATTTTCGTAAGTAATGTCTTGTTATGAATTCTTAGCTGAAATTCAATCTTCGGTATTTCTTGCTAAATTGTCATTAATTTTCTTAATTTCCATCTTGTGCTTCTTCTTAATGTCATCATACTTATGCTAGAGTTGTTCTTTCTGTTGCTGATGTTGACATATCTCTTATTCTGGATTTTCTAGCTTCCTCTGGGCTTGCATTGATTCACTATCTTTGTCCATGATGAGCTTGTTTAAGAACTTCATGTCTTCTTCAAAGTCGTTATTGCATCTATACGATGACTTTTCGTTGTTCTTTGACCTTTTGATTTGGTCTTCTAAGTTTTGATTATGACTTTCCAAATGCGATATTTTCTCATCCTTATCTGATCACATTTTTGTGAAACCTTCATTATTTTTTTCCAGTATTTGATTTTGAATTTCTAAGGTACGAATTGCTTGCTCTTTAAATGTATTTATCAATCTTGCATTGTAGATAATTATTGGTCGCTTTGTAATTTTCTAGCTGAGCCAGTATTGCTTGTAACTGTGATTGTAATTCTGATTTTGTAATCATCATTGCTTGCGATTAAGACTTCTCTGCAATGCCATTTTCTATTCTTCAAATTTTCTCCTTGGAACACGAAATCTTCTTTGACTTGGCTACTTCTTTTTCTTTTTTCTTTCTTAGTTCTCCCTTTTTTTAATAAAATAATAATTGTATCACAATTACTAGATACTAATTGTAATTATTATTATTATTATTAAGGTCTTACTAATAATAATATAATAGCAATGTAATAATGTGGTAATAATATATTATATTATAACACACATATATATCGGGGAATAAGCTAGCTATGGAGCAAACCTCCCTCCATCGGACGGAGGAGGAGCAAAGTCAACGTTGACTTTGCTCCTCCTCCGTCCGATGGAGGGAGGTTTGCTCCATAGCTAGCCCACGCCTATATATCGTAATAGGGTTTTGAACTTCCAACGTGGAATGGAGGTAACTGATTTAAGGGATGCGAGTCGAGGAGCTTGGTGATGGTCGAGGCGGCTGTGCAGATGAGGAAGGTTGAATGGTTGGGGGGAGGCGTAATGGAGTCAGGGCTAGAAGAAGGGCGACTGTGTAAGGATGGAGAATGAGCGTGAAGGAAGAAGAGCACAAAGGCTACGTGGTAAAGTTGCAGCAGGGGGAAGGAAAAGCATAGATGAGTGCACGTGCAGATAGCAACGACGCGGAGGTCGGTGTGGACGCAGGTGTTGGAGGAGGTTTTGTCAGATCAGAGGGAAAAAGTGAGGAGGGCATATGGGATTGAGCACCGGTGTAGAGAACATAGGAGCTCTGCGAGGAGAGCATGCACGAGAGTGGTAGCATGGAAGGCAGGTCGGGGGACAACGCAAGATGGGTGAGTTGGAGGGCGCGCAACAACATGGGGATTGAGGGGAATGTGCGATGGGAACGATGGTGTGAGCATTGCGATGGGAAGCAGTGGTGTATGAGAAGTTGGATGGGGGGACGTGAAGGGAGAAGGGTGATGAGTACTGTGTGTGAAAAAACTACATGGAGTGCTTCGTGGAAGAGAGCTATGAGCCAGATCTTAGAGAAACTCTGAAGTAATTAGAAAAGGTCTGAAGTTTTGGCCAACTGTCGGATCAACCAACAAGGATCTGATACCACTGAAAGAGAAAAAGTATGTTTGTTGCTGGAATACTCGGTGCAAATAAAATAAATAATCCATGTATGGATAATCAAAATATATTTGATAAAAACTGAGATGATCTTACATTCACAATACTTGATAAAAACTGAGATGATCTTACATTCACAATGATTTAGACTTTTATAATCCCATTTGTACATTTTCATGAAAACATTACTCTTGAATTTTTATTAATTATTAATTGTTACATCATTATTATAATGTTATATATATTTTTATATAACACCAACACTTGGCTTAACCGAATTGTCATCATCTTGGTTGCTTGATGACTTCCTAAGCGTGCTTCCGTTGATGACTTATGCAGACTATGTTGGTGCAAGCTACAACTTGCCACCATGTTGCTGCAAAACATCAACAAGAATGCACATGAACTCAACCTTCTGCCAGACTAAGTATGCTCTCTTTGCCAACGAAGCCAACCTTCTTGTCGATGGGTGACTAACTTTCCTTGGTGCGCTTGTCATGTTCTCCTCTATTGAATTATGTTAATGCCACATGTTGCGTTGAAGCATGTCTGCAGGCTTTCTAGGATCCTCAAGTAACTATAATGAGGACATATTTAGCCAATGACCCAACCTGCTCTTTTGCATCATCGGCATGCTCCATGCTCCAGACTCACTTTAAAAAGACCAAGCGACTTGTTTGTGAAACTGGCATGGCATGGGCTAACCACAGGAAGTCTTGACCCAAGATCACTGAGTGATCATCCAACGGGACAAATTACAAGTCCATATTTCCATGCCAACTACCAACTCTGATTAGTGTTGCACATACATTCCCCTTCATTGACTTCACATTTAGCAATGATGATACTCTAACTCCACTCATCGTTGCTTCCACAAAACTCAACCCTTGTTGATTTCCATGCGGACCTGCGTTTTTACTTACCATCATTTTTCTAAGGCATGCCTGCATTTCCTTACTCTCTGCTGAAACATCACTTGAAGGTGACTGCCTCTGGACTACACCCATGATTTCCATTAATTGAGTCAGATTCCTTTGGACTACACCCAAAACCGACTCACCCTTCCTTGGACTTGTTTCCGTAATGTGGGTCTCTTGCTCAACTGAATGAGTGGTTGTCTTATCTGGCTTCAAAGAATCCCCTGCTTCCCATTTTCCATATGCCACTACAAGTTCTGTTGGTTGAACATTCTCTTGGAATGTATTTTGTAATGCATTGGCCAGCTCTTGCAAGAATCTCGTCATTTCTACCAAAGCCTTTGACAAGTGCTCACAACACATTCCAGACATGTCTTTACCCTTTTCTAGTTCGTGGGTCTTCCCTAAGCACTTTTTTGGTGCTTCCCCAAGTTGAACCATCACTTGCCTAGTGACTTGATGGCTTGTTGCGTGCCTTCGGCACTGGCTTCCTTCAAATCTGAGGCAACCTGACTTACCTGTGCTTCAACACCACAACTTTTCCTCAAAAAGCTTCTCCAATGAACCCTCTTGCTAAGCTTTCCGTCTCCGTTTGTCGACTATCAAGCTTCGCAGAACCCTGCTAGGTGTTAGAAGTTGAATGTTTATACAATATCTTAAAACTTTTAGTATCATAACATCATAACCATATGCCATAGGATCACTTAAAGAAAGACAATAACAACAACACAAAATAACACAGAGATTTATCCTAGGAAACCCTCCTGGGAGAGAAAACCCAACAAAACTTCCTTGATATAGACTCTAACCAAGTGTAGTATAAGACCCCAAATATAGACTAGTTGCTTCCTCTCTCTTAGATGGACTACTCCTTATCTCTCTATTGAAACTACTTGAGTGTTAAGTGTGTCCAAATGAGGGAGGAACCTCACCTATTTATATACATTAGTTGAGAAGCCTAATAACCCAATAGGTTTGACTTCTCCTTTCAACCATGTATGACTTGCCTTGGGAAACTCGAAAAAACATTTAAATATAACTTTTGTGGGTATTATTGACCCGAATTACAATAGAGGTTTTACCCCAAGACTTTTACATGACCAAGTACATCAAATACATTCCCGGTCGGAGAATCAACATCTCCAAAAGGAGGAATAATAATAATGATATTAAAAATACAAATGGAATATCTTCCACAGTTACATTTCCTTAACACTCCCTCTTAACAAGGAAGGTATTTTATAACAACAACGACAACTGTACAACAACAACAACAATAACAACTATACAATTGACTGGTGAGTCTATATGTCATAGGAAGTTTTAACAACTACATCAACATCATCATCATCCATGGAACATTATCATCACAGAGCAACATCACCGTGGAACATCATCACTGGCATCATTATCATCAGTATACATGTACCGAAGGATCATCAGATGCAGTCTTATCAATATGTGAATACTAGAACATCACCTGCAACATCATCAGTATACAAATACAGAAACAACAACATTATCAGTATGTAAATATTGGAACAACATAATCTATAACATCATTAGTATAGATACTGGAGCATCATCGTCCACAAATGAATGCTAGACCATCATCATCCGCAAATGAATGTTGGATCACCATCAACATGAGAATGTTGGAACACAATCGTCCGCAAATTATTGTTGTACTATCCTCAACATAAGAATGCTAGGAGATCATTGTTAGCAAATGAATGTTGGGCCCTCATCATCTACAAATGAATGTTGGACCATCCTTAATGTAAGAATGTTAGTACATCATTGTCCGCAAATGAATGGTGTACCCTCAACATCCGCAAATGAATGTTAAACCATCCTCAGCATAAGAATGCTAGGACATCATCGTCTGCAAATGAATGTTGGACCCTCATCACCCGCAAATGAATGTTAGACCATCCTCAACATAAGAATACTAGGACATCATCGTCCACAAATGAATGTTGGACCCTCATTGTTTGTTGATGAATGTTGTACCATCCTTAGCATAAGAATGCTAGGACATCATCATTTGCAAATGAATCTTGGACCATCCTTAGCATAAGAATGCTAGGACATCATCATCCACAAATGAATGTTGGATCATCCTTAGCATAGGAATTATAGGACATCATCATCTGCAAATGAATGATGGACCCTCATCATCTGCAAATGAATGTTGGACCACTCTCAGCATGAAAATGTTGGAGCATCATCATCCGCAAATGAATGTTGGATCATCATCGTCCGCAAAAAAATGTTGGACCACTCTTAGTATGAGAATGCTATAGCATCATCATTTGCAAGTGAATGTTGGATCATCATCGTCCTCGCACATGTGGATATAGCCCAGGAGCATCCTAGATGCATTACGTCCTTATGGACCACTTGCGTCTTCCTCCACGTAGATACAACCCTGGTGCACCTGCATCTTCTAGACATATCACGTGACTCCCTCTTTCAAGGAACATCGATCTGTATAACTCCAACCCTCTCTCTGAAGCACTCAAACTTCACTCTTGTTGACGACTTGGTCAACACATCGGTTGTTTGCTCATCTATCGTCACATACTAGAGCTTCACTACTCCTCTCTGCACCATATCCCATATATAGTGATATCAGATCTCGAAGTGCTTCAACTTGTCATCAAATACTAGTTTCTCGGAAAATTTCACACAAATCTGGTCGTTACGGTATACACACGTCATCTCTAAATCAACATCGAACAATCCCGCAAGTAACTTCTGAAGCACACTGCCTCACAACTTGTTGAACAAGCTGCAATATACTCTTCCTATGTTTTACTTAGTGCTATACTCGTTTGCTTCTATCTAAACCAAGATATCATGCTAGACCCTAAGCTGAAGCAACACCCTAAAGTGCTCTTCCTATCTATAGCATTGCGCTAGCCCAATCGGAGTCAACATATCCCTGCAAGCAAATCCATTGATCTCTTACATATATGAGGCCATACTCAATCGTACCATTTAGGTACCTCATCACGTGCTTTGTTGCAACCACATGAACTCGTCTTGGATCCATCATGTACTAACTCAAACTGTTAAGTACATCAACAAACCAATCATCTTTCTATAGACTGTGGCATCAACTATATCTAAAGTAGGATCACACAACAACTTCAAGTTTGATGCCATCGGTGTGGCGATAGCCTTGCAATCCAACATCTCAAACCTCTTTAAGATCTTGACCGCATATTTTCCTTGGCTAAGGAAAATCTCCTCTAGATTCTACCACACCTCTAATCGCAAGAATCATGTCAAGATTCTTGAAACTTTGAGATCTACTATAGCCACTCCCTTTGAAGCAGAGCACTATCCTCTATTTGTGTCATGTACTCTCTGTATCGGGACATTCTACATTGGAGTGGCTAATATTTTCCTCTTCTGCTGATATTTTGTGTATCCATCTATGTCATCTCTCAAGGTTACTGGATACCAAGATCCTTCATCTTGAACTTTGTTGAAAGTTCCTCTTGCACCCATCTATGAGCTTCTCGTCCTTTGTAGGCCTCCATGTTTAACCTTGTAGCAAAGGTTGATATCTCCATCACTCTAGGTGATCCTCAAGCTCCTCATGTAACTGTATGTTATATCCCATGGGTACCTTTTGAGCTCATACAAAGCCTTCTTCAATTTGCACACATGTGGTTCTCTGTAAAGAGTCCCTAGTCATGGAAGTTGTTCAATATGTACTTCTACTTCACTGAAGAAGTGTGTCTGGTCAATGAAGTAAATTTCTTGCCATAATCGACTCCCTCTTTCTGAGAGAAACCATGAACCTTGCTTTGTATTTCTTGATGCTTCCATCTACTACATGATTGATCTTGTAGATCCATTACAGACTTCCCTTCATATCTTAGAACCTCTTCTAGACATCATTCTACATGATCAAATAGTACTCTTTGATCATCTCACTATTCCATTATTTCTTATTGATTGTTTCTTTATAGCTGGAAGGATCTACATCAATGATGTCACATAATCGTGCCACATAATTGGTGTGTGCCTGAGGCCTCTTACTTTTTTTGGAAATCTCGTCTTGAACACCATACCTCTCTACATCTTGGATTGCTTTTCTTGTTCCCAAGTTGATATTCTATTGTATGTGTTCACCTCTCTAGGTGGATCTATAGGTATCTGTGGCTTGGTCATCTCATGGTCATCATGTTCTTCTGAAATCCCCTCTTTTATAATCGTGCCTCTGGATCTGGGAGCTTCAGGTTCTTCTTCATGTGTTCTATCTGAGTAAATATGCTTTGAATATTATGATTGAACCATTATCACTTGTTCTTCGGAACAAGACTCATCATTCTTATCTTGTAGGTGATTGCACGCGATTTTTGGTACAAGTCAAATTCAATTGCATGATTATAAATATTTCATAATTTCGTAAAACATATTAACAACAACAAATTCTAATGAACAAAGACATATGTCACACAATCATGCAACTTTCTTAGCCAATGCTTCAACACAACATTCATCCATATCGTGTACACGTACGGTAACTCTCTAAATGCCTTCCATCTCTACCAGAATATTATTAAGAGTGTGCATTTCTCCCAACATGTTAGCAAAGAGATTTCATTCTAAATAAGTATTAATGGAATGTTGTACAACACCATAGGCCACTTACTCATCACATGTATATTAGTAGTATAATGTTAATGAATGCAAACATTCTAATATGCATAATACATTTCCTAAATCAGATGAACATAAATATGCACACAACTAAACGATATCCTTTAAGTAACTAGATATATATGAAATTGCAATTTAAACACTTATATTTGTTTGTTTGGTAGACTCCCTCTTGATATTTGTCTTCTTGCAGGATTTACTGGAGTCTCTGATAGTGTGTTATCCTACATCGTTTGATTCTGAGGACATGTGTTTGTCTTTCTCATGATCGACAATGCTGAGAAAGTCTTCTACACAATAGAACTGAGTGTCCCTTCTTGTTCATCAATTGCAACTACATCCCTTCGTATCCAATGCTGAGATGGGTAAGAGATTCTTCTTTATCATCGGTTGAATCTTTCCAGATCAAAGTACATATTCCTCATCACTTGAGGAACCTTCCCTTGTTCAATTCTTAGTTGCCTCATCATCTTCAACGACATGAGTTGTTAGGGTTGATTGTCATCTTCAGCCATATTCTATTCTCTTGCTATAGATTGAGCTTCTTCTTGCGTGCATTCCTCCCATAAGTGAGCTTCCTTCTAGAACAAATTTCTTGAATGAAAGATTCCCATGACCATTCAAGGTTTTCATCTCCACTTCCATTTCTTCAACATTGTATCCAATAACTTCTAATTGCTCCTTGATCTGGGAGACCCTTGTGAAGTAAGATTGAATGCTTCTTGACATCTGCATCTTCATAACTTTGATATGAGTCCTCAAGGTTATCTTCATATTGATATTATTTTCTTCATATAAGTTGGTCAACACATCGAACATCTCCATGAGATTCTTCAAAGAGGATACATGTGAGGTCAAATGGTCTTTGATGGAGATGGAAATATTTCTCTTGGATTTGACAAAGTTCTTCTTATGCTTGCTTTGTCCTCATCTCCCTTTGGATATGCAACTTCTTATTTGACATAGTCTTCCAAGTCATGCTCTTCTAGCATGAAGAGCACTCTATACTTCCATGCCCAGAAGTTCTCAGCTCCTTCAATATTGTCCTCAAGCTTGGTAATGTTTGTCATAATGATAAAGTTAGAACCTCAAATGGAAATAGAGAGAATATAACTTACCAAGGAGATTGCTTCAACTTGATACTTGCTTCAAAGCTTTTTCTAGAAGATTGCTTCTAGCGGACCTAGGGTTTGATATAGAAACCCTAAATTTTCAACTTAGGTGACTTTTAGATCAGATTGGATAGAAATATGTGCCTCCTCAGGGCGAGATGAGTAGTATACTCCTTTTCCCAAAACCGTGGACAGAATTGGAAAATATCTAATGCCCTAGTTTTCCCGGAAGAAGTGTTAGGTCAAAAATTGAAAATCCACAGAATTAGAAACTCTCTCCATAAAAATATGTGCCCTCCTAGGGCGATTTAGATGGTTCTCCTTTTTCAATTGATTTGTGGAGGGAATTTCTTTGAACATGAAGCCGTGGTTTCTTCAATTTATTCTATAGAATCATTCGGTCTTAATTTTGATGTATCTCTGAAATTCCTTCTCCTCAAGGTCTAAAAATTCATTATGAGATAGATTGATCTGTCTCCTTTCCATCCCCATAGGTTAAATCAAGTATGGATTCACCAAGTGGAACTTATGCTAAGTTTCCCAAGGTGACATGTTTATGTACTAGTTCAGTATAACAAACTTGTATGGACTGCCATGTGTCACTATTTCAACTTCGGGTTCTGAAACTCGCATTAGAAAAACTACATTCCGATCCCTTTTTGGAACATTTTATGAAATTTGATTTGGATCTTCCTAGACCTAAATATAGTAATTCTCCCTAGGTCACCTATTTAAGACTAAATTCTAGAAGAGGTTGGAACCCTGTTTTGGAGGGATCATATCTCCTAAAGTACAATGAATATGAGTCTGAAACTCGCACACAAGGTACATCCATATTTATTCTTTTTCCTATCCAAGTTTCAACTATTCCTTCACCAAAATTGAGTTATAGCAAAAATAACAAGATGACTAGATTTTGCCTTCTAGGGTTTCAAGCATGAAGCCCTAATCTCCATTAGTTGTAGTATTAGCAGTGTTATGGTTGCACAAAGACTTTTAATGGTTATACCATCTTAGAATTTTAATGGTTATACAAGATCTTAAAACATTTAACATCATAACCACATGCGATATGATCACTGAAAGAAAGACAAACACAACAACACAAAAGAACACATAGATTTATTGTGGGAAATCCTTGTGGGGGAGAAAACCCAACAAAAATTCCTCAATATAGACTCAACCAAGTACAGTATATTACCACAAAGATAAGACTAGTTTCTTCCTCTCTCTCAGATGGATTGCTCCTTCTCTATCTAATGAATTGCTTGAGTGTTGAGTGTGTCCAAATGAGGGAGGTGCCTCACCTATTTATATACATCAGTAATAACCCAACAAGGCCAATTTATCCTCTCAACTAGGGCCAACTTGCCTTGGGAGACTCAAAACAAGATTTTAATATTACTTTTGTGGGTATTATTGTCTCGACTTACAACAAAGGTTTTACCTCAATACTTTTACATGACTAAGTACAATAATGAAATCCTTGATTAGAGCAACAACGTATCCGAAAGGAGGAAGAATAATAACAACAATAAAAATACAAATAGAATATATTATGCAGTTACATTTCTTTAACTTCCAATTCCATCTTGGCATGCCAACGTCCAACTTTGATTGGTGTTGCAGATACCTTCCCTGTCACCAACTTCACATTTGAGTTCACTGCTTTGAACTTGGCTTGGCTAAACTCAGTCGTAATGTGGAGGGATGTTGTAATCTTGCTGCACCAAGCTATGAGAGGAATTGGTGTCAACCAATGTCGATACTCTTAACTCCAATCACCGTCGCTTCCACAAAACTCAACCCTTGTTGATTTCCATGCGTACTTGCATCTTGACTTACTGTCATTTTTCTAAGGCATGCCTGCATTGCCTTACCCGTTTCCGAAATGTCACTTGAAGATCACTGCCTCTGGACTACACCCATGGATGCCATCAATTGAGATGGATTCCTTTGGACTACACCCAATACCAACTCACCCTTCCTTGGAATGGTTTCCACAACATCGTTATCTTGCTCAACCCAATGAATGACCCTCTTACTTAGCATCAAAGAATCCCCTACTTCCCACTTGCCATGTGCCACTACACATTCTGTTGGTTAACATGCTCTTGGAACACACTCTGCAATACACCAACCAACTCTTCGAAGCATCTCGTCGTTTCTACCAAAGTCTCTGACAAGTGCTCATAACACATTCCAGCCATGTTGTTACCCTTTGCTAGTTCGTGGGTCTACCCTAAGCACTTTTCTAGTGCTTCCGCAAGTGAAACCATCACTTGCCTAATGACTTGATGGATCGCTATGTGCCATTGACACCGATTTCCTTCAACTCTGCAACAACCTGAATTTTGTGTGCTTCAACACCACAAGTGCTCCTCAACGAGCTTCTCTAGTGAACCCTCATGTAGAGCTTTTGATCTTCGTCCATCGATTGTTAAGCTTCATGACACCCTCCTAGGAGGCTTGTTGGCCTGCTCATGAATGACCCTTTCTGTCGATCTATGACTTCGTTCGAACTTGCTGTGGTAAGAACGAGTGATGCCCCTAGCTAAGGCACCACTACTACGAATCCCACCAAATGCTCCTTCAATTGAAATTTGAGCACAACCGAATTTTGGAGCTCCAACAACCTTGGGCCAACCCTTCGCAATGAAGACCCTGCGGATCTACAATGCTATTGATTTGCTGCACTTCAGTTCTGCGACCCTCTTTCCATGAACCTATGCTCTCCAAAACGATCTTCAATTAACTTTGTCAGGCTATTATACCATTTGTCATGACTTATGACTAGCGCCAATTCTACTTTAGTTAGCTAAGACTTGCGACACTACTTGGTAACTTCTTGAGGGCGTGTCCAACTCAAGAGTCTGCTAGCAAACTACACCTTTCTCTAGCAGATGATTCACTTAAACACTTATCTCTTATCACGTCTACTTATTATGCATGTTAACTTAGGATTCCACACTTAACCATTTACACATGTATCCAGTTAACAAGTAAAACAAGGGACAAGAATATGGTGGGGGCAGTCCAACAAGCCTACCCCATTATATTTTTATTGAAGAAGTAAGATTACAAGATACAATGATGGATTTTCCAAACTCGATAGAGTTCATGCGAAGGCCTAACATGCTCAACGCAAGTCTGTTACAAGAAAATAAACCAAAAACCCAAGTCACTGCCCAGTTGAGCCAGGTTCGCTGTCACTACCTGACAATTACCTACGAATGACTTCTGAGTTCGTTGTTCACCCCAACCATGGTATTCCTTCCTGTGTGACTTCCTTGCCTCTTCTTCATTTCACCCTCAGAACCGTTCCTTTGGATGTTGAGGATCACTTGTTGCCAAGATCCCTTCCTTGCGTGCCTCTCTCTTGTGCCTTTGGTTTGATGCCTTCATGCTTTTATACTCTAAGAGTGCCGACGAGCATGACCCAAGAGTGGTCACACGCTTTGCATTGGGCTTCCGTAGTGCACACGCTATCATCTCCAAAGCTGACATGTTCCCCAAGTCTTGGATGTGTCCGCTTAGTTGATGCCCACTTGGTTTGCTGATCCACACTTGCCTATTGATGTGCCACCTCGTTCCTTATCGACGATGCCACTAGCACTTGTTGTCAATGCGTCCAATGTTGCTGACGTGCTTCACTTCTGCGCTCTTTGGTGTGTGTCTGCCCCCTAATGCCCAAGTCGAGTCGAGTCCACGTTCAAGCGTTCCTTTGGGTGAAGTCTTGGGCTGCTGGGCTTGCGAAGCACCGACACCTTGGTCACACGTCCTAGCCAACGTGCTCCCCATGCTTTTGTTTGAATGGGCTCTTGACCCTTGCTTGTCCACTTAGTGTACAGAGCTCTCGGAACCCCGTCCCACGCTGTTTACTGAAATGTGCCACACCCACCATCTAGCTTGGGCTTGCCATGCACCAAATGGTCAAGTGTGGACTTGGGCGTGGATGCACGCCCTCGCTAGTTTGGATGCCTCTTAAACCTTCGTTTCAAGTCTTGGTTGCTTAGCCAATGAACCACCCTTGCCAAGTCACCAAGTCCGTCAACAGTCTTGTCTTGCCCTGCTGGGTGCCCAAGTCAGCCGTCTTGGGTTGTAGCGCTGGGCTCCTTTGGCGGTGAAGGTGATGCGACACGGTGCGCTTGGCCTTGGGGCATTACATACCAAGCATTAAGAGGGACCAAATCTCTTGAGGTGAAAACTCTTTTTTAAAGTGCAAACAAAAACAACGATAAATGTACAAAAATAATTGTAAATTTGTTGATAACGATTGATCCTTGCCTTCAAAAGTTTGTGCCTCCATAGAGAATGGAGATGCCTAGCAGGTCCAAGAGACGAGGTTCATAGGTTCAATGATTTCCCTGTTCTTCTTCTTGTAGGTCTATGGCTCACACGTGTTTGGCTTGCATCTTCGTATGTGTGCATATTCCGTGATGTTCTTTTTCAGATGTTCTTCTTCAAATCAAGTGTGTAATACAATGTTTACGGTTTTAATTGATCTAATTTGTGTAATTATATATATATATACACTTCTAAATGTTTTAAATCTAATTTGAGTCAACATGTTATTTTTTATAACATTTTATGATCTATTGTCATGAGGGAGATCTTGTTGTAACGTTTGTCATGAGGGAGAGCTTGCAACATTTGTCCATATATTGTGAGTATGGGAGAGATGTTGTAAAGTTTATTACTAACAAAATAATAAAAAATATATTTTTTTAATTATCTCCCAAAATAAATGTCGGCCACAAAACAACCTAATATGGGGGAGATGTTGTAATGTTCCTACCTAACAAAACAATAATAATAATAAAAAATTATCAGCTAGAAAAAAATGTCTTAAAAACAACACAATATGGGGGAGATGGTGTAATGTTCCTACCTTAAAAAAAATAAAAATAAAAAATTGAATTATGAGCAAAAAAAATGTTGTTCTTGCAAAACCATGTGCAAGGCCTCCTAAATAACCCATGGTTTTATTATACATGGTTTAGGAGGGCCTTGCAAATGTTTTTAGATCATGTGCAAGGCCGTCCTGGATGGCCTTGCACATGGTTTTAAAACCACGTATGGGGAAGATGTTTAATGTTCTTTCCCAATAAAATAAAA
The DNA here is from genome assembly GCA_001517045.1 of Pseudotsuga menziesii. Lineage (NCBI taxonomy): Eukaryota > Viridiplantae > Streptophyta > Pinopsida > Pinales > Pinaceae > Pseudotsuga > Pseudotsuga menziesii. The sequence goes on along the minus strand of LPNX010674370.1, from coordinate 683,334 downwards.
AATAATAACAAATATTATAAGTGGCCATAAATAATATTAAAAATTAAAAATACAAATATTATATGTCTACCTTAAATAAAAAGAGGTGTCTTTTAGTTTGAATCAAATCAATGGCTATATATAGGACACACCAAAGCTCATAGCTGCTTGAGTGTAAAACTTAAGATGAGGTTTGCACCTGGAGAGATTCCCTCTGGGCGCTTGATAGAGCCTAGGATTTGAATCTACGCTCTTTATAAAAGACACATGTGAGCTTTAAGATTTTTCAAAATAAGTTATAAATCCCCTTGGATGGTAGAATGAGCCTCTTGAAGTAATTATTAATTAAATTATTTTATTTTCATTATATTGTATTATAAAATGAATAGATTATTATAATAGTTAATTAATACAACATAATTTTAATGGTGTAGTTTAAATATTCTAGGTTTTCAACCTAGTATATTTTCCATCTTATTTATGGATTCAAATTCACAACTTAAATGTTTCTAAATTTGAATTTCACCTAATTTTTTTTACTAGACCAAAACACACCATATAAAATTGATAACTCCAATTTTAATTTTTATAAAATTCAATATATTATATTTATTTATAGAGTGAAAAGTGATTATTATTTTTTAATGTTTGTAAGGTGGTTCACCATTTATTAAAAGGCTAACCCACCTGTCATAACAACAAGAAATCAAGATTACAATTATTCATAATTCATACCTTACATAGAGGCTTAATAAGAGCATACATGTCATTTATTTATTTATTTTACTAAAATGGTTATAGGCCTTTTGTATTGATTTCCTGGCTAAGCAGCTACCAGTAGCTTTACAATTAGAGATTCTAATTCAAATGATACATAGAGTCCAGAGCTACAGGCATAGGCATCTTAACTGCTCCCTTTACCAACTATCTGGAATTTGCTGAGAAGACATAGTAATTCAAAAGAGCTTAAGCAAAGAGAAGGCAACTAGAACTGCTGATACAACCAATCCGAGAGGAGGAATTCAGTGATCTGGTATTGGAGTCTTTCCTTGACAATTAAAGAGGCGTGCCTTTGAGCTGGTGGAAGAGCTTGCTGTCAATACTGGACGTCCTTTCCTTCTCCCCTGCACGAGGTCTGAAGACAGCCCATCGATTCTCTACGTTAGACAGGCCAAAAGCAATTCCCAGTGAGAGAACGCTTCTTGTAACAGGCTCAAACATTATATTGCTTCAGATTCTTGGTTTGGATCTCATCGACTGCGTCCGAGCTTCCTTGCTGGGCACTATTATCGCTGGAAGATATCGTTGGTGGCATACATCTCCATGTTAAGCATATTAAAATCCATAAAAAGATAATTCTATGGCAGGTAAAATTTACCATAATTGACCAGAATAAAAAATGAAGAAGAACAACCCTGCAAAGTCGACCTATTAAAAGCACATTATGCAGCCAATTTGCCTTGCTCTGTTCAAATTTTGTCATCATCGTGGACTTACTACTCCTCTAAACCTCAGTCTCCAGGCCGACATAATGAATGACTGAACTCGAGAAAGCTGTTCTTCTTTTCCTGTGAGGTTCTAAGAGACATCTCTCCACTGTCTCTAGGGAATGGGCAAGTAATTTTCAATTCCATTTTCCAAAAGAACTCCCTTGCTTAAGGAGGCTCCAATGTTAGCTTCATGATCTGCGTTTTGATTTAGATTCCGAAGGACATGATAGAACTGAACATCTTCGAAATCTTTCAGCTGAGTTGTGACTTTCCGGTGGTAGTGGGCCAAGTCCATACTATTAGGGACCTTCTTCATCTTAAGAGCCTAAATGTTGATACGGGAATCACCAATGATGATCAGCTTCTTAATGGATAGGCTTCTGGCTTGATTCAGACCTTGCCAAATGGCAATAATTTCAGCGATATTATTTGTTTTTTGACCCAGCCCCCAAGCGAAATTTAAGACAATTTTCCCAGTATAGTCTAACAAGACTCCTCCACTTCCCGCAGGTCCGGGATTCCCTTTCGAGGCCCCATCCACGTGCAGAATATGCTTATTCAGAGAAGCTCTCCATTTAATAAATTCTTGCTCCTCTAACCTGATTTCCCAGGTAGAGAAGTGCTTGGAAATGATCTTGGTTCTGGTGAGAAGGGAAGGGTCTAGCCCTTGGAACCAACTGTACTCTTCTCTGTCAGGAGTAGCTTCGTTAGTGAGGTTTGCATTTGATGCTACCAACTCTCCTAACAACGCCTTAACTTTGCTTGCCACTTGGGCCGGCGTACCAGCCAAGCCCCTGAAAATTCTATTGTTACGCTCCAACCAGAGCTTCCAGCAGAGGATTTTTGGAGTCCACATCCAATAATGCTTTAACAATTTCATCCCGAAGAAGGAAAAGGGGGCAAAGTCAGACCAGGAGTCAAACAAGAAGGAGATGGAGGGAGGGAGATCTAGGTTTAGCTGTGCAAAGAGGATATTCCAGAGGTCTGAAGCAAAGGAGCACTGAAGGAAGAGGTGGGTCGAGTTTTCTTCATGGCAGGCGCAAAGGGGGCATCTTGAGGGCCCTTCCCATCCTCTTTTAAGAAGGATGTCCCAGGTTAGAATGCTATTATGCAGAAGGGACCAATAGAAAAGATCTATTTTGGGGAGGGAGGGGTGGAGCCAGAGGCTTTTCCAAACGGAGGGATCCGGGGCAGCCCAAGGGATGGCTTTTAGGGCTGCATACCCAGCTGCAGCAGAGTAACGGCCTGAGGAGGAGCCCCAACCTCTTTTGTCCTTCAGCTTGGAAGAGGTGGAGGAGAGGCCTTGAAGAGCATCTAAGAGGGTACGAGCTTCTAACTCAAGTTCATGAGGGACAGCCCCCAAGTCCCACTTGATCCAAGAATTAGCTGGGTCCCAACAAGATAAGTCCTAAAGGGTGAACTTGTTGTTCGAGTGGAGCCATTCTATTATATTCTCCATCCCCTCCGAGGAGTTTAGAGGGGTCTGTCCTAGAATGGAGTCTTCCCAGAACTTTATTTTGGAGCCATTTCCCGGAATCCAAGTGAGCTTGGAGGTGAACATATCCAGAGATTTCAAGCAGAGGGAGAGAATAGGAGAGCCTTTCCTAGTCCTGGGGGGGCGATCCAGACACCACTCTTTGTGACCTCTGAAATATTTTGTTCTAAGGGCTTTGGAGCTCCAAGTTGTTTTACCCCTTATCATTTTCCAAAGGATCTTTCCACCCATTGCCAGATTCCGAGTAGCCACGTCTCTGATTTGCAGCCCTCCTTCCCATTTAGGGGCTTTGACCTTATCCCAGCTGACAAGATGCATTTTCTTTTCATTATTCCTTCCCCCTTCCCAAAGGAATTTTCTCAGAAGGCTGTCAATTTCTTTCACTATTCCTTTCGGGGCTAAGAGGATAGAGGCCTGGTATACAGGAAGAGAGGTAAGCACAGAGTTTATAAGGATTATTTTACCTGCTTTGTTTAACCAGGAGACCCCCCAAGCCATTAATTTGGCCTTGATTTTGTCCATCAGAGGCAGCCAAAGGCTCTTTCTAGGAGCTGCTTTTACTAGCAGAATTCCCAGGTATTTAATGGAGTCCCACTTGGAAGTTCCGTCCATTTCCAACGTCCTGGAGATTTCAGTCATTTCAATGGGAGGGCAGTTCCAACCATAAATTTTGCTTTTTCTCAAACTGATTTCACTGCTTGAGACTTCAGTGTAAACATCCAGCTCTTTCTTGAAGGATTTTGCCACGGTGAGATTAGCCTGACCCAAGAGAAGGGTGTCGTCGGCAAATTGGGCGTGGTTAATTCTCTTCACTCTGGGGGTGATTGCAAGCCCCATTAGAGAGTGCTGCTGAAGGCTCTTGTCCAGCTGAAAGCTAAGGACCGACGCTTGAATGACGTAGAGCAAGGGGGACAGAGGACATCCCTGCCAATGTTATCAGAACCGGACCGGTGGTCGAACCGGCTGACCTTGGGAACCGGAACCGGACTGGAACCGAAAAAAACCGGGAAACAAACCGGATCAAAAAACCGGTTGAGAAAAAATATATAAGACATTCATATTTTCAAAAAATACATATATATCCATGTGCATCCATGTGAATTCAAACCATTATACACAAATATGTCAAGTTTCTCATGTATATAGAAAGTAAGAGCATATAAGACCAAAATAGAATCGATTGCAAACACATAACTAAAAAAAGTACATCAACAAAGAGGTTATAAATGGCCTCTTAAGTCAAAATATGAGCATATGACTGCAGTCTAAACTCTAGAATCTACAATCTAATGATTCTAATCATATATCAGAATTATCTGAGACCTCATGCTCAGACTTAGAGTCATCATCTACATCCTCAACATGAGCATGGCTTGACTCCCCTAGGCCTAAAGGCACTTATCTAACTGCAACATCAATGTTCGCATCCTCTTGCTATGGAAGAGGGCCCAAGTCCATCCACAATTAAATGTGATTGATTTGGAGGTTGGGAGCCTCCTTTTATAACATTGGAAGGGTTGTGGGTCAATTAAACAGCTCACATGTGGACCCTATTTTTTATTTTATTGAAAGAATTTGAAATTAGCTGTTTTTGTATAGAACCGGCCTGTTTTGTACTGAACCGGACGGTTTGGAGAAAACCAGGCGGTTTAGTACGGAACCGGTCGGTTCATCCTTGAAACCGGCCAATTTCGTATGGAATCGGCCAAAAACGGTTTCAATGCGTGATTTGACTCGGTGAAGCTTGTAAACCGGTCCAACCGGGGGTTTTTTTCAAAAGCGGTTGGGTTCTGATAACATTGATCCCTGCCTAAGTCCCCTAGAGGCATGGAAGAAATTTACCGGTCTCCCATTTATCAAGGGGGCTATCCATGGTCCCGAGATACAGGCTCTAATCCAGCTAATTAAATGGGGATGAAAGCCCAGATTTAGCATGGCAGCAAAGAGAAAATTCAACCGGACTTTATCAAAGGCGTTGGCAAGGTCCAGTTTGACTATCATACCTTTTTCCTTCCTTTGGTAGCTTGAGTGAATCGCCTCTTGGACCAGGATGATGTTGTCCTGAATTTGTCTGTCCTAAATGAAGCCCCCCTGGTTCTCCGGAATGATCATGGGGAGGACTTTTTAGAGTCTGTTTGCAATCACTTTTGTGATAATTTTGTACCCCGTGTTGCAGAGCGAGATAGGGTGGAATCTGGAGAAGCTTTGGGCGCCTTTTTCTTTGGGAATTAACGCTAGAAAGGAGGAGTTCGTACTCCCTCCTATTTGGTTGCATCTCTGAGATTTCTTTACCATTTTTATCAGATCCTTCTTGATAATATCCCAACAGGCTGTGTAGAATCTGGCCGAGAAACCGTCAGGCCCAAGAGCTTTGTCTGGGTTCATTCCATGCAGCGCTTTGATAATCTCCTCAGTCTTTATAGGGGCGATCATGTTTCTGTTCTCTTCCTTAGTGATTAGCGTGGGTATCACATTTAGAGGGTAGCGATCCAGACTGGGGGGGACTTCCAGCGCTTCTGTGAAAAGATCTTTGAAGAAAGAATGGGCTGCGTTCTTAATTTCATCAATTTTATTGAGAGGATGGTCTTGGAAATGAATTTCTCGGATGGTATTATAATTCTTTCGAGCTTCTGCATGCTTGTGGAAGTAAGAGGTATTTTTGTCACCTTATTTGAGCCAAAGGCTGCGCGACTTGATTCTCCAATACTGCTCTTCTCTTCTCAGCGCGTTATAGAGGGCCTTTTGCAGATCGGTCTCAGCAATGATCAGCTCCGGGGTGATCGTGACATCCTCCATCAGCAGCTGGTGATTACCCAAATCACGTTGGACTTCTTTTCTTTCCAGAATAGGGGAGGGCTGGATCTTTGCCCAGGATTTAAGCGCTGCTTTAAGCCTTCTCAGCTTTTCTTCCCAAATGAAGAAAGGCGACCCAGTGACAGATTTTTGCCAAATTTCCGAGACCAGATCATAGAAGCCATCCATGGTGACCCAGAGGGGGCTAAAGCGGAAGGGGATTGGACCTAATTTTTCTCCAGTGGACAAAGAAAGGGAAATTGGCTTGTGGTCTGAGGTACAAGCCTGGAGAATTTTAGAAGTAGTGTAAAGACCAAGAGTTAGGAAGGACGAGTGGACTAGGAAGCGATCCAAACGTGCAACAATATGCCCTGGACCCACCCTTTTATTCGTCCAGGTGAACTTTCCTTTGCTGGGCTTAATATCCTCCAGATCCCAGTCCATTATGATGTCTTCAACCCACTCTCGAGCCGGGTCTCTTACCAGGGAGCCTCCTTTTTTTTCCGAGAGGGCAAGAGTTACGTTCATATCACCAGCAAGAATTAAATTGTCATGCAGGTTGGTGGACAAAAAGGAATTCAGTGATTCCCAACACTCTTTTTTTTTCCGAAAGAAGGACCGGGGCATAGATGTTGAAGAGGCTAATCTGATACCCCGAGTCTCTATGCTGAAATTTTGTGAAGAGCCAATGAATGGTGCTAAAATCCTCTAACAGGTCAAGCGTGGTGGAGTTCCAGAAGGTGGCTAGACCTCCTGAGGCTCCTCTTGCGTTGACTGCTCTACCTTCTCCTTTTTTCCAAAACTTTTTGCTGGGCTGAATGGATTCAGGCGCCTCCATCTTCGTCTCCTGGATCAGAAGTATCTCCGGGGAGTGCATTCTAACGAGATCTTTGATTGCTTCTTCCTTAGACTTGCTTCCCAGCCCTCTGCAATTCCAGGAGACAAACTGCATTAGGATTCGGAGGGGGGGGAGGTTGCTCCTTTCGAAGCCTTTCCTTTCTTTGAAGATCTAGTTTCCATCATGTCCGGGATGGTCTGCTGGACTCCTGCTGTGACGTCCCTGTATGATTTCTCCTCCCTTTTTTTCCGATCTGGTTTCCTTCCTCTTGGAGCCTTTTCAGGGGTACCAACCGAGTTGCTGGTCTCTGTGGCCCCTTCATCTGACTTTGCTCCAGGATCCGAGCCTGTGGTAGTATGCTCATCGTCAGATCGCAATGATTCTTTTGTTGCAGGGACGCTCTTGTCCCTATCCGGATTTTCTGCAGGAGGCGTGGATTGGGAAGGTATCTCTATTGTTTCTGTCACCTGTTCCTTTGATGTAGCTGCGCCTTCTTTCAAGGGCTCCTTTAGCGGTCTTGAATTTGCCTGTGACTGTTCTTTCGCCTGACTAGATCTAGGATCCTTATTTTTTGGGGCTGCTTTGCTTTTCTTTACCTTTTGCCATCCTTCAGCTTCTTCCTTCTCAGGGGTTTGGTTCTTTGGGCAGTTCCTCTGAAAGTGCCCGTGTTCTTGACAGGATCTGCACTTAAATGGGAGGTGTTCGTAGTCCACTTTCTGATAATGAGTCCAGGTGCCTACCGTTAGCTTCACTGCCTCCGGGAGCCCTGGCCCAAGGTCCACTTCAACGCATATCCTGGCACAGTTGTAAATGGACTTGTTGTCTGCCTTATCAACGAACTTCCCTATTCCATTTCCTATCATTTGCAACGCTTCATAGTTCCAACAGTGAACCGACAGGTTGGGGAGCCTGACCCATACCGGAACTTCCTTGGGCAAATCCACCGTGGGATCGAAATCCGGAGTCCACAGGTTCAGATACAGCCCCTGGGTGCCCATGAAATATGGGCCATTTCTGAAAATGAGATCCTTATCCTCCTTATTTATAAATTCGAAGAGAAAGTAGCCGCTGCTCAGGGGGTAGCAGGTGACTCCTTGCTTGAGCTGCGGCTTCCAATTTCTTTGAATCCAATCGTCCGTGGTTTTTGCCGAGGGCCAGAGCCCCATGAACTGGCCGACAAGTCCTCTCTCTGACAAAGCAAGGGCAATTTGCACCGAGGTCGTCTCTGGCAAAGCGATTTCAGGGATTTCTTCAAGCTTTTTAATGAATTTCGGGACCGAGAAAGGGGCTTTCCACTTTCCACCGCTGGCAACCAGCCTCCTGAATGCATCCATCTCTGCTAGCGGGGGGGGGAGGGGGATCCCCATCCCCTGGGGCGGCCATTGCTGGCTGCAACCTGAAAACCCTAGCACTCCAATCGCGCACGCCCAGGCTCAGCTCATGCAGGGGAAATTTTTTTTTTAAGAGCATACATGTCATTTATAAGAATTAAACCTAGAAATATTAATTTTTCAGAAAAGTTAAGTAGAAAATAATAAATATTAATTTTCCAATATTAATTTTTCATTAATTTTCCGGAAAGGTTTAGTAGAAAATATCCGCACAATAAAATAAACGTTACTGACCCCTCGCTAAGTAAAAATGAAATGAATTATCAGACTTCAGTTCAACCACGTATCTACAGATTGGAGTGTGCGCTGCAGAACCTAGGATTTCCGAATCCTCACCTTATAAAGATTCGCTCATCATACTATAACTATCGTAATCCTCAATCAGATTCACACTTTCCCGTCTCTTCGATTTGCAGCAGGCATCATCCTCACGATCGAGATCATACTTTGTCATTCATGGCATCGGTTGCTCAGGTGTGTAGATTTTCTGTACTATTTGTTTCCTTGCGTAAAAGCCTAACATGTGGAGGTTACATACAACATAATACTTTTAATCGCAGCTATTTTCCATACATAATCCCGTTTTCTTCCCTAAAACACGAAATTTCATCTGAACAAATCCCATCATGTTTCCTTTCTTCTAGTTCAGAGAAGATAGATTCTGTGAAAAGCTCCAACATATAAGATGTAGTGTGAGGAGGATCGTTTTTAATGTGTCTAGGCACATAAATTTGAATTTGAACTGCAGTGGAATTTCTGGCTAAACCAGGGATTGAATGAAATGGTTCGGACTGGCCTAGACACTCAAATGATGGTTGGTAATGGGGATTCGAAGTTTAGTTGCGGTGTCATGTACTAGTGCGTTGAGTGGACAGGGGTCGGGTGTCTAAGGATTATAGGATCTCGGAATTCCCAAACTGTGGCTGTATCTATGCCTCTGGTGGGCTATTTTTGCTGTCGGATTACACTGGAGACACGAATTCTGTCGAATTTTAGTCAAAAGTTGTGGTATATTTTTTTGGATGAGATGCTTATGATTTTTACTGCTGAAAACGCACCCTTCTTCATTCTGGGAGAAATAAGTATTATAATGGATTGTAGCTAGCTTATAATACTCTTAAAAGATCCCTCGGGCAGAGAAGCTGGGTGGGTATCTATTCCACGAAACTCACTCGGGACTTGCACCTGATCCCAATCACAAGAAGTGGCCTGCTTGCATGAACGAGACGGGCCACATGGTGCAACCTGTATCTCTGGGGGATTTGACCCTTGGTGGTGGGTATGAAACATCCCTGCTTTACTATCTAACCAAAACATGTTGACAGTGGTATGTTTTTTATGTCCATTGTGTATTGATCATCATTCTTTCTAGCTGCACGTTATGGACTAGATGTGGATGATGGATCCAATCTGTCTCCAGCTCAATTAAAAAGGTTTTGTTTGTTTGGTAAGCGAGTTTTTTTGCCAACTAGTGGTTACTGGTAGACTTTCTGCAGAGTTGTCTCCATTCAGGTTTCAATGGTACTGTTGCCGCCTTACACACACCTAGGGGAAAATCTTCAAGCTGCTCGGTGTGTCCTTGGGGGCAAGTCTTGAGTCAGGTACTGTCACATGCTCCTGACTCCTCCGTTTAGGCTACTCCTAACGGAGCCAAGGGGGGGTAGTCCCTAAGAAAGAGTTGCTAAGGCTCTTGTTTGTTAATGATTGAGTGATCAAAGTGTTTGTTAGGAGTCTTGATAAAATCATCAAGTACTGCAATATTAAAACATATAATTCACCAGCATGATAATAGCATTCACGACAATAATGACTTGAAGCAAATGATGATAATATAAGCAGTGCTGAAAATGGAGTCGAAATTAATGCTGCTGAAAAGGAAATAATGTTGTGCAGTGGATCTTGGTTAATTTTAGATTTTTAAGCAATGATGAGTGAGTTAAGGGGAAAAGGGATTCCCAATATACCGTGAGGTATTGGGAATATGTCCGGATTCTGAGAAGAGTGGCTCTGCAAGGGAAAATGTGGGCTAGATGGAGTCGTGGGGGGTGTTCAACACTACACCAACAAGGATGTAGCCTAATGGGACCCCACGGTCGCTTTCTAGTTGTTTCGGCTTTCCCTAAAGAATTTGCCCACTATTTCTTAGGCTCGTGACGCTGGATTTCCGTAATGTTTTGATGGAAGTTGCTTTTATTAAAATGAGTTTGCTTAGTTAGATGTGAGAAATCAATTAGTGCGCATTCCTTCTTTTGATTATCCCAAAGCTCAGGGCGAACCTGCGATGGGCAAGAGCATACACCGAAATGACAAATTGTTTATTCCAATTTGATATTGTAAGATGAGAAAGGTAACAGTGGTGAGACTAATTACTACAAGGAATATCTTTTCCTCAAACGAGCAAGCTCTTTGGGTAATTCGGTAGATCAATGCCGGATTAGTATTACTTTCCAAAACTAGATAGAAAAACGATGCCTCAAAGGAAAAGAATAAAAATATTATACTATCCCTACGACATAGAGTATCTTTTTCCCAATTGAGAAGAATCTCTTGGGTAATTCAGTAAAGCAATGCTGGATTAGTTCTAAATGAGGAAAGTAAATAAAGATTGATTGTGCTATTGTGAAGTAAATAAGACCAAAACTAAAATTAATCTAAAGCTTGCAAAAAGTAAACAACCACACAAGGAGCGATACAGGCTTCCCCCAAATGGGGGAAGAGGGTTATGGGAGCCGTAATTCCACTTGCTTTTTATTATGATTATTTACACTGCTAAAAAAATCCCACTTGGTCCTTATCAACTTGGATCCAAGGGTTTACAATGCCAGATCTTGAAAATATGAAGAAAGGAGATGCCTGGAGCCCTAGATGGCTTAATTTTAGTGAAGTTTCGCCATAGTTTCTCTCTATTCTTTTGTCAAAACTGCAAAACCAGCAAGCAAACAAAGTTAAAAAATGATCGCATGCACAAATGAAAGATGAAAAAAAATCACCTTTGGGACTTAGAAAAATATTGGAAATTTTGCGGAGTGTAAGTACTAACTCACTAGCCTAGATCTAGTAAAATAATAAAGCTTTGACAACGTTCTTAGATCTAGCTACTCTAACATGATAAAACAAGTAAATTTGAGGAATAAACTTTTAAAGAACAAGATCTACTTATTTAGCATTTCTAGAACAAGGTAACTGTAGAAGAGAGAAAGTTTAGTTTGAGAAGATGGGAAGAAAACTTCAAGTTCTTGCTTGACCCTTTTGTGAAGACTTTTAAAGATCCCAGAAACAATGGAATTAGCTTTAAAAAATGCCGAAGAGAAGAGAAGAGACAACTTAGTTCAAATCCTCCTTCGAATCTGTGACGTGCACAACTATGAGAAAATCCTTGCACAAAAATGGATTAGATCTAGTGTGTTTGAAGAAAAGAAATTAAAAGAGCCTCAATACAACTGAGTATAGTTGGCTACTCTCATATCTCTCAAAAGAAAAGCACAAGCAGACAAGTTAACAACCGTAGGTGTTATAGAAAAACCCTCTAAGCTAGATCTATCAACAACTTTGGCAAAGAAAATCAAAGCAATACAATATCACCTCATAGAAACAACATCCATCCAATGGCACAATGTGGACCTCCAAAGGCTTCAACTTTTATTAATTAAAATAAACACAGTGTTACAATGAGCAGAGGTTCTTTTCATCCTCCCAAATGAGGAAGAAAACCTCGCTTAAATAGGAAAAATGAGAGCAAACCCCAATGGGGGCGAATTTGCCAAGTGTTGGAGCTTTTTGAGATGATTGGGGGCGAACTAGAGTGAACTAGAGGTGGTAGGTGCCACCTCTCATAAGGTAGGTCACCCCCCTCTTTCTGTGACACGTATACAACAAGAGGTGAGTTTTTTCATGGATAAATGTGCCCCTCTAAGGATAAATTCGCCCCCTCATGGATTTGATTGGAATCAACTTGATTTCATCTTGATTTGGTCTCCAATTAGCCCCAACATCATCCTTAGTTAACTTGGAACAAGTCTAGGATAAGTTCCCACTGATTTAGGGATGTGTTTTTTCTCCATATTTTCCCTTTTTCTAATTTTTTATTCACTTTTTGCCTATTTTGGAGAGAATTTCACTTAAGTGATAAATAATCACTTAAAACTTAGGAAAAGTGGGTTGAGGGGTTAAGTGGGGGCTCTGGGTCCAAAAACGAGCATCCTCATGACCAAATTTGCTTCCTAGGCCCAATTTTATGACCTTTTAAACTTTTACAATTAAAATACATCTTATCGATGATTTTATTAAAAAACTAAAAATTAAAAAATCCTATGAAAGACTTAGTGCATGTCCACGAAACTTTGGGACTATGACTAGCATGGTTTAATACACAGACCCTAGGCTTTAATAACCTTTGAAGACATAATCAGCAATTTCACCATTCTGACTTTGGAGGGTTTTGAGTGAAAGCCTCGAAAATTATATGTTGCTTAAAAAAGTGTCACATAATTGACGAGTGAAAAAACACTCAAGAATGATGACCTTGATGGCCAAGCCCTAATAAGGCCAAGCCCTAATAAGGCCAAGCCTTTTACAAAAGGAAACCATCATGCTATGTAATTTATTACAATTCCCCCGAGGGGGTGTGAACATGTGAAAAATGGACCACAACTGGCCCTGATGAAACCATGAAACTTCCTCACTGGAAATCCACTAAGTGCAACTTAGTGGATAACAGGTACATAACCCTCAATGCCTTAGACGTATTTATTTAGTTTGTTAAAATTGGCTCTAGTTAGTTGGCTGTAATGTAGTTTCAATTCTATCTAGGCCCTTCTAAGTTCTAAACTGTCAAGTTTGAGCTCACCATTCTTTGCTAATGTAGAGTTACAAGGTTCGAAAAAATGGTAAATGCTAGGTTGGGTTTTGATGCTTATAAGTGCAAAAGAGAGGGTATAAAAAAAATGTACAACCACCTGTGGCATTTCTTGTGGGAATCTCTTGTCCTACTTTTTCTCTAAAAGCCATAAAATGAAAGAAAGAAGAAAGGAAAAAGAAGCTTACTCAAGCCATCAGTAGTACTTTAGCGATAGAATTAGATTATTTGTGCTCATCATGTTTAAACTAATTTGTACTTTAGTTTCCAGCGAGTGTAATATAAACAATAATTATTAAATTATCTTCTGTATGCATGATTTGGACTAAGAGACTCATCTTTAGCCTGTATCATCTATTATACACTATTCATAGCCAATCATTCTCATACTTTATCCTTTTTCTCATAAATATATATAATATTATTTCGTATCATTCAATCTTCTGTTGCGTGTGATACCAATTAGGGTTTAAGTTGAGCATGCTCACACTTCTTGCTTGATAACATGGTCTCATGGTGCCGTTGTTTCTTTTGTACAATATTATGAAGCCCATCTGCGATCTTCATGGCTTCTAATATGTGTTTCCATCTTTGCAAAGCACTTGTAATGGCTATGCTACAATGTAGCTTGCAATAAGTTTCATTAGGCTGCCAAACCTACTTGTTTGTTCATAAAGTTTCGTGTCAAGAGAGGGACTTATTGCTCCATAAAGTAGCAAGTTTACACATTCTCTAAATAGGCTGATCCAAAGTTCTTGTTTTGTGTCCATTTTAGTTTATTTTCTACATAGAATCATGGATCTGATTATGAGTAAAATATGCATATCATACGTTTGTAACTACTTTTGTTCCAAAATAACATCTTACTTTATGATGTGGCAAAGATAGAGCAAGGTGAGAAGCACTGAAACACAATTTTTAGAAATTTGATTGGAAACAAAACTTGCTCCAAAATAGAATTTCATTCTCAATTTTGAATTCTTGTATGTGAGAATGAGGTACTTGTTGTAATTTCTCAAACCATGGTAAGCATATTTTGCACATCAAGGAATAACTAAACCCTGGATAGCTTAAAACCTAAGTCACCTGACATAAGGACACGTGACACAGAGGACACAGAAATACTAGCCCAATATTTGACACAGGACAGAACGACCTCATAAATAAGTCACGGGGACATGGTTTTATATATATATGTGTGTGTGTGTGTGTTGCAATGTTACATTTAGTTAGTAACTAGTTGTATCACTATTTTCTTTTAGAAACTAGAATATTAAGAAAATAATTGATACAACTAGTTACTAACGACATGTAACATTGTAACATCAATGATGATTTAACACACAAGAAATTAGAATATTCAATACAAATCATAAAATAAATGTTTAAAACTTAGAATTTGAACCATAAACTGTAGTTTTCTCATTAATTCATTTGATGTAATCAAAATCAAATTGTATTATTTCGATATTGAATCACTAATAATAGATAGTATATGTGGGAGTGCCAATGGAAAATACAAAATAGGTTAGATGGAAGAATGTCATAGCTCAAAATCGTCACTGTTAGGACTTAGTAGTCCTCTTCCATGTCGGCATCATCAAAATCATCACCACTTCCACTATTATCTCCTCCATCCTTCTCTTCCTCCTCTACTATATCCAATTCGAGATTTGTATCCGTTGGTGTGGAGGATGACCCCTCAAGAGGATTACCATCATCAAAAGTCACTGGCTCTAGCACTTGTTCATTGAGATCCAAGTTACTTAATGCCAACTCAACACTATTGTGCAAACCCATATCATCAAGAAATACATCCCACATCTTTGTCTTTCCCTTCAACCACTCCTCTCTTTTCTTGTAAATAAAACAAAGGTTGGAAGTGCACTTACACCATTATCTTTTCTTTGGACTGCTCAACCTTGCACTTCTTCAAATTGTACAAATTCCCATATGTGCTTAAATTTCTCTTACAACAAGAGAATGAAGTAATCTGCGAGAGGATAGGCCATGCTACCCCATGAGTTACCCACCAAGCATAGGGCTTCTTAACCCCCTTGTCTTTGAGCACACCATAACCTCCAAATCTCCTAGTGCTAGTGGAAAACTCAACGAAGCCCTCCTCCACCTCATTAAGGGATGCTCTTTCCCGATTCTTGATATATTCTTCTAAATGCTTACTTCCTCCCTTGTGAAATCTCTTTGTCCCCGCGAGGAGTGATTATATGTGAAGGCCCACCATTGAGCTAATCATTATTGTAGTACTTGGGATTCAATGAGTGATCCAAGCAATGTAAAGATGTGCAATTATTATCCCACCTGTTGATAAGAATATCTCATATGGTGATGAATAATCTCTTTGCTGAAGTATCTTAGTAAATGTTGTTGTCCCATACTTAGGGCAATCATTATGTAAAATAACAGTTGTCACCACCTAAATCATGGAATCCCACCCCTCATAAACATTTCCTAAAATGGGCTGGTCTATGTTTGCAAACCACAACAAAGCAATGATAGGGGTCTGTGATTGTAATGGGAAGATCTACCCTATCCCACCAACCATCATCTAACACTATATTCTTGACTTTTTTGGAAGAAGTTTGATCTGAATTTCTCCAAAAAGACCAAAACTTTGAACCAAGATTGGTCTTGACCTCTCTCAACCTCTTAAGGATGATGAATGAGGAGGCAAACAAGTATCTACAATCTTCAACAATGATAGAAGGATGATGAATGAGGAGGCAAACAAGTATCTACAATCTTCAACAATGATAGATGTGTGTCCTCTTTATAGATTGTGAGGGCATTGGTATGGTTTTGTACAAAAAATTGTGGATATGGCATGCATTATCAACAAGACTTCCCATCCATGTCACATCAAAAGCAATATATTTAAGTGCTAAATTCAAAGAATGAACAATGCAAGGTGTCCAAAATATTTGTGGATATTTAGCTTCCACAAGCATGCCAACAACCTTGCAAATAGGTGCATTGTCTGTGATAATTTGCACACAAGAATCAACACCTATATCTTTAATAACTCTAATGAACAACTCACCCATATATTGCATGTCTTTGTATTTTCAAGAGCATCCACCTCTTTCAAGAAGATTGGTCCATTTAAGGAAGACACCATGAAATTGATGAGTGGATGGTGTGTTGTATTTGTCCATCCATAAAAAACAATATTGGCATTGAATGAAGGCCATGATTATTTAATGGGTTATAGGATTATATCCACCTTTTTCTTTGCCTTAACCAATAATGTGGCTGTAAGCTTCTTTGAACTGGGAGGCACATTCCTTATTGGAGCTTGTTTAACTGGAGCTCAACACATCTCAGTAAACAAAGGCAATCATGGAACATTAAATGAAATGAAGTTGAGATATAAAAAGAACCTGTTACCCTCCATTTTGCATGGGTGTCCACTTGTAATTTTCATCACAAACTTCATGGGGGTGGCATGTTGATGACGCCTTGGATGGTAGCATTTGGATGTTCATGGAGATTTGATGATTGCTAGTTTTCATGTTGTTTCTAGGGCAAATTGTGGAAAATAGAACTTTGTATTCAAACCCTTGTTTCTCGTTTCTCCAACACCCTATATCAGATGGTGACTTATGCTATATGGATGGAAATATTTTTCAGAAGACTATCTCATGGTGCTAAATGCTCAACTTGGATCTCCATGGTGTAAGAGTAATCAAGTCATCTTTCTGGGCCGTTTTTGCTGGTTTCTGGGTCGTTTTTCAACAATTTGGTAATCTGTCTTCAGGAAGATGGATGTCACTCATTCGGTCTCCATTTGGGAAGTGTCATATATGGTTAAAAATCTTTTTCCAAGACCTTTACAAAGATACAAAACGCTCATACAGATCCCTAATAGTTTGTGAGGTTTTGAGTCATCTTGCAGGCCATTTTTGTTGGTTTTTGGTCCGTTTTTCAACAATTTGGTACCCTGTCTTCCAGAGGGTAGATATCACTCATCCTAGCTTGGTTTGAGAAGTGCCATATATGGTTGGAAAGCTCTTTTGAATACCTTTCCAAATGTATATAAAGCTCAACGAGATTCCAAGAGAACGTTAGGGTCATCTTTCATGCCATTTTTTCACCTTTTGGAGTTATTTCCAGCACTTGTTTTGACTCTATTGGCATATGCTTGGACCATTGGCACCACTTTTGAGGAGAGCATTGATTTGTTAGAGGGATCTAAGGTGTTAAACCCTAGATCTAACCTCTTGCCATCATTGTTTGACCCAGATCTAGTGGTGCACCCTCTCTCTTGGGCATTACGTATTTTGGACATTGTACATGTGGTTTTGACCTCTTTATTTTATTGCTTTGCTAGGCATTTGTTAGAAGTAAGTGGGGTTTTTGTATTATTTTTTCCCACCCTAGGCTAGATCCAAGGAGATAATGGATATTTTATTGTAAAAAAAGTTAGGCTACTCTCCTAGATAAAGAGAGCCTTTTTTCTCATTTGAACTCATGGTTGGATTTTGAGATCTCTCTCTCTCTTTTGGAGGCCTAATTGACCTATCTTTTATGGAGCATTTTGAAGTGTAAAGAATATCTTATCTTGGGTTTTCTAGATGGCTGGATATTGAGGTATCCTGTATCTATGAGCATTTTGAAGTGTAAAGAATATCTTCTCTTGGGTTTTCTAAATGGATGAATATTGAGGTATCTTGTATCTTTTAGCATTGTAAGATTTATTTATTTAGTCCATAAGAAGGGTAGTGTTACTGCATTGGTTTATCATACTTTAGCATTCGTAGGAGGGGTAGTCCTCAATTTTGCATAGGCTAAGGGTGCACTAGATAGATAGGTTGAAGGTGTATCTTAAAGGCTACTCTTTCTTGGAGAAATTGGCAAGAAGCTTCAAATGTTTGGGGTAGGAATTTGGCATGCGTTTTGCAAGGCTCCGGTTAATCTCTTCTTCTTGATTACATTCCTCCACAAAATTTATTTCGTTACTTCCTCTAGATTCTTCAATGTGCTTCAAGGGCAAGATTGGTCATCATGTGTCTCTCCTTTAAGGGAGGTGTTTAGATTGAAGTTAATGGAGCCCAAGAGGTGAGTGCCACCTTTCCTACATAGCCCCCACCACACCAATAGTTAAGCACATTCTCAAACCACACTTGAGGGCCCATGAGGGGGGTGCATTCTCCTTCCAAAAATAACTTGCTAACCTCTAAGTCAACCCAAAAACATGACGCTTACTCCTAAGTTTAACTCGCCTACCACATGAGAAAGGATCGCCACCCTTTCCATGTCATCATATTTGACTTTTTGACTTTGTCTTTGGTGTCAATTTGTCGCTTTTTAAACATTTTTCTGCCACTTCATCACACCTTTAGAGAAAAAATGCCATACAGGATAATTTATTCACCCGAAACATTGGAAATTGGGTCCCGGGGTGAAGAGGATGCTCTGAGTGTGAAAACGAGCATCCCCATGCCAAAATCGGACTCTAGATCACACTTTTATTACAATTTGAAAATTTCCATTTAAACCATTAAAAATGGCTTGATTTTGCGAGATTTTTATTTTTATTTTTTTATTTGGAATTAAAAAAACCCTAGGGGTACCTAGTACATGTTCATAATGACTCAAAACCATGTCTAGCATGCTTATATACATCGACACGTGAACTTTAATAGCCTCCCATGGTTTAACCACCAAGATGACCATTCTAGCTTTGGAGGAGCGGTGAAAAACTCGAAAATTATACATTGCTTATTCAACATTGCATAATTGACAAGGGAAAAAACACCTTGGAATGATCGGATTGATGTCTAAGTCCTAGGAATCCAAGTCCTTTACAAAAAAATTTCCATGCTAGCACATTTGTTACAAAATCCCCACAGGGTATGAACATGCATTTATTAAAAAAGAGGCCAAAAAATGGCCCTGATGAACCGTGGAACTTTCTAAGCACTGATAATGAACATTTGGCTTGTTCATGACTTCGGCAGATCACTGGAAATCCACCAAGTGCAAAATTAGTGGATAACAGAAATCCACCCTCAAGTCATTTGCAATCCCTTGGAAAACCTTCAAATGCTCTTCACCTGCAAAAAAAACCACTCCCAAAGCTTGAGACTCACTTGCAAATGTGAAAGAATGAGGGAGAAAACACATTTAATAAAGCCACGAGCCTCTTTTGTGCCAAAACCGTGTCCTGTTGTCGGGACACGTTTGCAGGTCGGGACACGATGATGACAATGTCAAACATGTATTTCGACCATGTCCTGAAAAAGGACATGGTCAAAAGATGTGTCATCAACATGTCCGTGTTGGATATGATGACAAAGGATAGTTTGGCCTAAAAGGCACTGTCTGGTATCTTAGGTGTGATGTGTTCAAGGTGTTAATTCGTGAGTATGATTTGCCTAACTAGTGACATTGCCCATAAGATGACGCACTTCCTCGTAATAGGTGATTAAAAGGATGAATGACTAAGGTATAAAAACAATTATTTAACACCTAATTATTTAATGGAATGGGAACCCTTCAACTTAGGGTCTTAAGAGGATATACTCATGGGATATGGGTCATAGCTTAATGACTTACACTACGCAGATAATCCCAAAAACGAGATTAAATTTCAAAACTATCTCCTTGAAACTCTCACTACAATTTTGATAGCTTGGATTAAGGAACGCCCAACCTTGGATGTTTGAGCGCTATGGTGATTTTGAAAGAGCATTATTAGTAAATGCTCATAGTGAAGAATGCCCTAGCTCTTGAGGATGTTTGCTTAGCAAATTTCATCTTTCTTGTAGGGGTGCACCCTTTTTCCTTGGGCCATGTTGGATGTGGTTGGTAACTAATTACCTTCTTTATTCATTGTTGGAATTTTTTCATGGAGTTAGTTACTTGTAGCAAGTGGATCTGACCAACTCCATTTGTTTATTATTGTTGAACTCTTCTCAAAGAGTTGGTTATATGAGAGCTATTATTGTATTATCTCCCTTGGAGAAAACAATGGATCTAACCACTAGTTTGCTATTTCTAGAAAAAGTTGTTGAGTATAGTGGATCTAGAAAGGGAAATTGTTATTTTATTGGAAAGGAAGTTGAGCTGCACTCTTTATATAAAGAGTAGCCCTTACTCATCTATTTTAATGGTTTGATCCTTGGAGGTTAATGGATATATTTTCTTGGAGCATATGTGAAGTGTAAGGGTTTCTACCCTATCAGTGCTTATTATTATGTTTCTAAATGTTGTTAGTGATTTGTAGAATCGCTAGAACTTGCTTTTTGTTGGGCCATGTGAGAAGGGTATGTCTACCATGTTGGAAAGGTTTTATGTGAGGAGTCTTTCCCTCTATTTCCCTTTGATGTCTTATGCATGATTGTATTAGCTTCTTCCTATCATCTTCTAGAGTTGTTGCTTGTAATACTTCATTGTGTAGGTCACACCCCATTAGCAATGTATTGATGTGGCACCTTTTGGTCCCTCCTAGTCTATTTTCTACATTCATTTTTCAACATGTTAGGGCTTCTTGTGGCATGCTTTAGTGGCCATTGTGGTCTTAACCATTCTTGGATTAACCTCTTAGTCTTGACTCCATTTTCCCTTGCTGGTATAGGCACTGATTTCTTAATCTTTCCATCACTTTTATAGTCTATTCTACACTTATTTTGTGAAGGTGTACCCTTCTTGTATCACCTCGAGCTTGCATACTATAGCCTTAGTGATCTTATTTAGAGATACCCCAGTCCCCACCATAGTTGGAGGAGATCCAACCTCAAGTTGAAGAAAGTGTTATTGAGGCAATAATGGATAGCCCCTCCTAGTTTCCTTTGGGTTAGCATTTTTATTTTGGGGCTTTAATTTCACATGCTAATTCCATAGTTTACATCCTCGAAAATAGCGTTCCACTAGCATCTAAGGTAAATTACATAATAGACTCCTCCAAGTGTAAATGACACCAAAAGATGCTAGGACACTCCAACCATAGGCCTTTCTCAACTCAACTGGAGTCAACACAACCATTAAATATTGCAATCATCCTCCACATGTGTGCCAAAGAGGGGGGCACTCCATCAAATGTCAAGGAACATGTAATAGAAAAGTGACTTAGGAGTTATAGAAATCCTAATCACCCAGGGCACTTCCCCTTTGAGGCTTAGTATAACGTCACATTGTATGAAATTAACCAAAATATTTGCTTGGAGCCATATACAAGGAGTTATATGCCAACTAATACATGAATGAAATAATATCAACAATACCAAGGTGGAAACCACAGGAAAAATGTATCCATAATGACAAAATGTTCCACCTAGGCATCATATATCATAAAATAGCTAACCATCCTGCATAACCAAAGAATCATCCTGTAAACCCACCTTCAACCTCAATCAAAATAGATCATAGAGTGCATCTCCAAAACACCGAATACAAAAATGCTGGACTTCTTACAAGTTCTAGGGTCACAAATCAATCACTTTGCACTTAAACACTTTCCTCTAAACATCACAAAATCAAGCAGAATCAAGCCGTTTGAGGTAGACAATTGGAACAAGCCATAAGGGCAATGCTAAGTGTTACCACCTAAGTTGCACTTAGTTGGTTTTTCAGTGAGCTGCCACGAACAAGTCAAGTGTTCATTATCAGTGTTCAGAAGTCCATGCGGGCCATTTTTGGCCCTTTATTTTTGCATGTTCATACCCCCTTGGGGGAATTGTAATAGGTGATGTAGCATGATGACCATTTGTAACAGGCTTGGATTTCCTAGGACTTAGACATCAATCCAATTACTTTAGAGTGTTTTTTCCTTGTTAATTATATGTTTCTTTTCAACAACTTATAATTTTCGAGTTTTTCGCTCCATCCTCCAAAGCTAGAGTAGTTGTCTTGGTGGTTAGGCCCTAGGGGGTTATTAAAGCCTAGTATCAATGCATATTACCAAGCTAGTCATTATTTTTGGGTTATATGAACATGCGCCAAGTCCCCCCTAGTTTTTTTTAATGTTTTCTTAACAATAAATTTTTTTGTTAAAAAAAAAGGTATTTTAATTGTAAAAATAAAAAAAGTCATAAAAGTGGTAGTAGGGGGTCAATTATGCCATGGGGGTGCTTGTTTTCTAACTTAGAGCACCCACTTTACCTATGTAGCCAATTTGAGAGTCAAATTAGTGATTATTTAACACTTAATTTAATTTTCTCTCGAAAAGTAAAAAAAGACCAAATAAATGGCCAGAAAAGACAAATCAATGGAAAATCAATATCCCATAAATCCAGGAAATTTCTTTGGGACATGTTCCAATCCTCGTGCAGTGGTGGCGAGTTGATTGATTTCGAAGGGAGTTAGAAGATTGGATTGAGATCCTCTCTCAAAGGTGGCACATTTCCTAAGGAAGGGCACACTTCACGAGAGGGGGGCGAACTTCTTGAGCTCATGTGTCACCAATTGAGGAGGGGGGCGACCAATCTCATGAGAGTTGGTGCCTACCATCTCCAACTAACTCAGATTCACCTTGATTTTGCTCCTCACTTCACTCAACCATTTCACCCACGTGTCAATGTGCCGTCACTGAGCTAATGCGCCCTCACTTCTCCATTTTTGCTATAAAAGAAGGCATTACCTCTTGTATTTTTCATGGTCAGAGGATCGAAAAGGTGAAGCTTTGCCCTTGTAATTTGTTAGTGTTTGTTGGAATAAAAAGGCTTTGGAGGCAAACCTGTGGTGTAGTGCATCAATGTGTGTGG
Organism: Pseudotsuga menziesii; assembly: GCA_001517045.1. Taxonomy (NCBI): domain Eukaryota; kingdom Viridiplantae; phylum Streptophyta; class Pinopsida; order Pinales; family Pinaceae; genus Pseudotsuga; species Pseudotsuga menziesii. The sequence continues at coordinate 660,771 of LPNX010674370.1, read as the reverse complement.
ATGACAATTGCTTTGTTTATGAGGTAATTTGTCCTGCTTAGTTTCTTGTACTTGTTTGGTTAGCTTTGGGCCTGCAAAGGGAGCTATCTCCCAGTAGGTAAGGGAATTTCTAGCTTGATTATTCTCTTATTGTCTGTTTGTTGTAGATCTCTTAGAGGTGCATGTATATTTTGTTTACTTGCATGCTTTCAATGTTTCCTGCTGCCTGCAACACCGTTGTGTTTAACCATTTCTTTGTGCAAGGATCTCTAAGTAGATGTAGGTACCTAGTTGGAAGGAGTGGCTAATCTTGTTTAATTCTACCATCTTTCCAAGCACTTTCGAAGAGCATAGTCCCTCCGCTCTCCACCAACAGACTCCACAACCCAAAAGTTCCCAGGCTTTTAGTTTCTTTCTATCTCTCTCTCTCTTTCACTTCTTCTAAAATTCTTCTTTAGTTGCAATCTTTCACTTGCATGCTTAGCTAATTAGTCTCTTTTTTAGGAGATCTAAAGCTGATTTTTTAAGTATGCTTTCTCTTAACTAGATCTGATTTTGAGATTATTATTTTTATAATAGATCTAGCATTCTAATCGGTACTTGTGTTTATAATATTTCCCCATCTTTTCGGTACTTAAGATTAGTAATATTTTTTATGCTTTTAATTTCATATCTAGCATTTATAGTGCTTTTAGGTGGCTGGTTTTAGACTTTTAATGAACAAGTAGAGAGGGACTTTGGCGAAATTTTCCCATTTTAGGGCATCTGAGACCTCCTAGAACACCATTTCTTGATCTTGTTTCATTTATAAAACTTGTAAGCCTCTTGGATCCGAATCTATAAGAACCACAAACATCCACCCTTAAAATTATAAAAGTTATTAATAATAAAAGCAAATGGGCTACCTAGCTCCCACATCCCATCCCCCATGGGGGATTTGTGTCATTTTCTTGTCGTGAACTTTTTTTCGTTTTTGCTTTTGTTTTGCTTTGGATTTACTAACCTTTAGCTTAGTTTTATTTTCTTAGTTAGTTTAAGTTAGTTTTCTTTCAGCTTTTTTTGTTTAACAATAAAGAGTAATGAACCTTGGCTTTATTCCCCAATATGCTCTGGTGACTACTACCACGATTCTTGTAGTTGCTCCTTTAGGTGATCTTGTCCAAATTGGTAGAGGGGAAGGCAACCAAAGTCGTGAACCAAGAGTGCCCTAACCACTACTCATAGGGTGGTAGTTAAGCCAGACAGAGCGCTCTTCACTTTAGGCTAAGCTAGGAGTTGAGCCAAGGGAGAGACCCTTGGTAACCAATGAAGGATAACTGGCAAGACAAGACACACAAACCACACTTAGAAGCAAATGCAAGCAAAGGTATCTTGACTTTCCTAGATCAACAAATGACTATCGGATACGGTCTTAAGAAACAAGGTTGAAAAAAATTTAGCAAATGCCAAGATTGTCAACCAAGGTGATTTTTACCTTGATAGCTATGATTGCAATATCAGATCTAAGATAAAATGAGTGCCAATGAAAGATAATCAATTCGTTCTAGCTAGGGTTTAGAGATGCAGGTCAGATATGGCCATGGACTAGTAAAATAACGGATTTCTAGCACTCATAATTTATGCTTGATGCAAGATATGTCAATTAGAAAACGAACAAGCATTACCCAAGTCACCAAATTAGCAAAGCATGGAGATAACCAAGGAGGGCAAATTCCTACTAGGGGGACCAGTGCTTAAGGTTGGGCAAATGGAGTCAGAATCAAATGAAACTTGGTCCCTAGGGGTTTTAATCTAGTTATTTTATGCTTGACTCATGAAATGGAAAATGAAACAAGAGAGGAATGAAATGGAATACGTACTTGGATATTGTAGCTAAATGTTGTAATGGTGAAGATTATCCCCACAAAGATCAAATAGAACAATTTGGTGAATCCTCGACTTGAAGATGCAATGCCAAATTACCAAATGCGCCCCCTTCTCCTTGCCAAACAAAGATAAAAAAACCAGTTTGTTTAACAAGGGAAATGAGCCATAAGAAGCAAGAAGAAAATGATAAAGAGATGATTGTTTCCCAAACAAAATCACTCCCTGTTTAACCAAGAGTTGGGAGAGGGCAAGAATGAGTTTCCCCAAGTGGTGCGCCCCTCTCAAATCGACTTCTCTGCCTACAAATAGAAATCAGATCCAAAAGACATTGGAACTAACACCAAAATCTTCTAATGCAATAGCAAGATAATTTTCAGTCAATCACAAACATTCAATCCACAAGGAACGCAAGTTTTGGCTCGGAAATGTCTCTTTATTCACTGTCCAAAATGCCAAGAGTCCATTACAAATGTCAGAGCTGTGAAATATATAGAGCTCCGAAAACACAATTCCTAGCATCATTATATCAATGGCTGGGATTTAGTCATCAAGTGAAGTGATCAACGGTTGAGATTGAGTCTCAACAATACATCATAAGCTAGCAAAAGATGGGGGGCGATTTTCCCTAATGCACCCAAGTAGAGTGATAGAGTACATGATATAACCTAGAGATGTGAGGAAGGGGGTCGCCTAGGGGCCTAAGTCTCCATATGGCTCTCCCTTTACATTGATCACATGGTATAAATTTTAAAATCATAGTATAAGTGTGGCTGCCCACTAAATTGCCCCCCATGGTGAAGTCGCTGTTTCTAATGGGAAAAAGTTAATGTGGACCCCAACAAGTGAATAAATATGATGATATGATGTCTAGGGGCCCAACATAACATAAGAAAACATCCCAAGTCATTATCTTACCCCACATTAGCCAAATCGATTTTCTTGTCCAAGTCATGGTCACTTTAATTTTTAATTAATTGCTGATAAAATTTCTAGATCACAAAATTGGCTTAAAACATTGATTTCTTTTGCCCGAATGTTTGATCTGTATGCATAGATGTACTCAGAAGGCCCAAATCCACAAGAATCATGTACTCACATGGCTCAGAACCACTTGTATATGATCTGGTAGTAGAATTCATGCTCAATTATAAAAATATGGCTAGTGATAAATAATAATAAATAAAAAATCTCATGAATTATGGCCAATAATGATCAACTGAAGCATGAAACAATGTAATGGAGGTCCATGGGTACCAAAAACACAAACTCAAACCACAATAGCCGAGTTCACCCTTGGGCCTCTATATTGATCATTCAAACTGGGTTGACCAAGTCAAAATTATGATTGAGCTGCTATCTGAAAGATCTTGCATGCACAAGTGATGAATGATGCTCTCTTACCTATATTAATAACCAACTAAAACATTATCATCATAAAAATGGCGATCAACAATAATCTATAATAATCAGACTTGTGTTAGGATAGTTTCATAGTCCTTCATGAAGTCCTTGACATATGCTCATTACAAAGTTGACCATCAAGCTAGGCTGGGTGAGGTGGATGAAAACAAGGTTAGGCTAAGGGGAATTGACTTGTTTGACCTTGACACTATGATCTCTCAGAGAAGACATGTGTAAGATAGAGGACACTAAGGAAAGAGGGTTCCTCACATAGGGGTGAAGTGCTTGGGATGTCTCCATTAGATTCTAGCTAGTATCCTTGATTTGATTTATTCAAAATTTCATTTCACATTTAAACTTTAAGAGGATCTCCCCTTCACTAGCCAGCCTCCAAGGGAAGGTGCCTTGGATAGCCTTGCGATCCCCAGATAATGACTCAGCCTAACCTCCATTGCCCCCCACCATCCATAGGTGCGATTGGAGTTACCACCTTGTTGCCCTGTATGGGAAAATGGCCTTACATCATACAAATGATGAGTGCTCATCCCTTGGCCACTGGCTAGGTACAAAAATAACTTATTTTCTTGCATTTATTTAGGGCGAGTGTTAAAAAAACACAACTATTTGTAGCTTTCACTAGGGGCTTACATTTCTTTTCAACATAGGTATACTTGGAGGACTAATGGAGACACTTTCACACTCTAGAGCCGATACACAAGTGAACGTGGAGTTTATCCTACACAGAGATCAAGGTTGTATCAATCTCACATGTTTGGGTCCAAGTTAGGGGTGAAACTTCAAGGACGAAAGTAACGGATGGATGAGGAAGTGGGAAGTGGTGCCAAGCAAAGCAATGGCATGGTCAAATTTGTGTAAGGTAGGTAATACTAATGAGCATATACCAAGGTCTTAACAATCGACTCCATTTAACCACACATGGCTATAAGTCTACAAGAGAGCACAATACATAAAAAATCACCATTATAAGTCACATATGCCTAGTCAAAGCTACAATATAAGTAAGAGAGACAAATAACAACATCCAGATGCAACCTGTATACTTGCTCACTCATATACCTATCTTTGAATGTAATCATGAAGGCCAACTCTGACTGCAAGGGGCAAGGGAAGTATATTAGCTGTCTGATCTGCTGTTCTCTCAAGTGTACCATGACCAAACTAAGTCCTCTCAAAGGGGTCATGTGGGGCTCAACAATGACAAGGGGGCATTGATGTGCCATCATGAATGCTCTGGCCAACTTTGAATGGGTCTCTGCAACCTATGATCATTGCTTTGGGAATTGCTCATCTCGTGTACTTAGAGTAGGCTCATGTCCTTGACATGCTAATCTACATCACGGTAGTCCAGCTACTATGGATGTGATAATAGTTACCATTGTAGGATGGCATGATCTGTGGTTAACCATCATAAAGGGGATATTAACGGCTAGTTTAATAGGAAAATCCACCCAAGTTGTATTGTCAATAGTGAGAGGTTGCTTTGAACGATACCAAGGAGTCAAGGGGCTACTCCAAGTAGATTTTATGTCTCGCCCTGTTGGACACTTGGTATAGTTCATTTGCACTCACCATTGAGGATAAAGTCGAAGTGGGCCAAACAAGAACTAACCCATTCTTAATCCACTCATCCATAGTAACTAAAACTGTCAAGAGGCACGACAAAACATTTCCATTTCAGCAGTAGCTATTTAAACCCCAAGTCACATGACACGAGAACACGAGACACAGAGGACACGGAAATATAGGTATTCGACACGAGACACGACGACCCTGGAAATAGGACATGGGGGACACGTTATATATTGTATATATTAAAGAAAAACATAAAGATCCACATTTTTTAAAAGCTAGAAGTATATACTATATACAATGTACATCAATCATAATATCATTCAATTGAAATTTGACAAATGATGAATCAATAATAACATTATCAATGAATCATGAACTTTGAACCATAAACTGCATATTTGATATTTCTCATTAAACCACAAAAATCAAAATGTATTACATAGATATCGAGAGAATGCCACTGACAATTACAAAATAGAGTAGATACTACTTAGTATTAAGTCTAGTATCTATAGTACTACTAGATACAAAATGAAAATACTAAATAGCCACAGGGAAGAATCTCATAGTTCATCAATGGTATTAGCCATTGTCAATCTTCCTCCCGATCCTCCATGTCAAAATTAGCATTACTGTTGCAACTCTCTCCTCCTCCTCCTCCTCTATACCCTTTTTGACAGGACACATGTCCAAAAATCCGGACACATTCTTGGCACGTGTCCGACACGTGCTGGAAAGTGTCTAGATTTTGGGACACATAAATTTTGGTGTCGGATACATATTAGGGCAAGTGTCGTGTCCAACACGCACAATACGGGACACGTGCCCTATTTGGACGTGTCGTGTTACTTAGTTTAAACCCATTTCGACACTGGTTTTTGTTTCAAATTCCTAGATTATATTCATTTTCATAACTTAAGGTAATTGGCCTTAGTTTCTTTTTCTTATGGACCACCCTACTTGGCTTAGTTAGGAGTTGGCTTAGACGTAGGAGTCAAGTGTTAAGTGACAACAAGCTTGACTCGAGAATTGCCCCCAAGGACGCACCCAGTGGCTTGAAGATTCCTACCACATTACCCGAGGTGCATATTAGGCGGCAACATTAAGAAAAGTGCAAATATCCATAGAAGCCCTAGTGTCTAACAACTGATCAACCATTGCAACACAACATGTCTATGCTGTGTATATAAATCATATCAAAGGTGAAAATGGAACCTCATGCAACATGAGTAGTGTTACCACCTAAGTTGTACTTGGTGGATTTTTCAAGCGAGCCAGCAAAGTAGAACAAGTATACTTGTTCATTCTTCGGTGTTCAGGAGTCCGCCATGCTTTTTCTTGGAGTCTGTTCAAATTTTTTTGTTACACATGTTCATACCCCCTTGGGGAAATTTTAAAAAATGTGCTAGCATGGCCAATTTTTATAAAAGACTCGGCTTCCTAGACTTAGACATCAAGTCGACTAGCCCATAGTGTTTTTTCCCTTGGTTATTATTGGTTGTTGAACAAACGACTAATAATTATTGAGATTTCCACTCACACCTCCAAAGTTGAGGTAGTCGTCTTGGTGGTTAGGCCTTAGGAGGTTATTAGAGCCTTAGTGTCAGTGTTTATAAACATGCTAGGCATTTGAATTGAGTCGTATGGACATGTACTAGGCCCCCCTAGAGTTTCATCTGATTCCGAGAAATATATATATATATAATTTATCTTATTTTATTTATTTATTTAATTTTTTCCATTTTTAAGCCATTTTTTAATGGTTTAATTAAAAAACTTCAATGTGTAATAATTGATGGGTTCGGAGTTTGTTTTTGGCATGTGGAGGCTCGTTTTCACACTCAAAGCGTCCTATTCACCTCAGGACCCACTTTCCCTATGTTTCGGGTGGCTAAAACATCTCGTAAATCATTATTTTGCTAAAGATGCTACAAATTGTCATTTTAATGCTAAAAAGCGACAAATTGGCACAAATTGACAAAGTCCAAAAGTCAAAGGAAACATGACAAAAACTTTTGGATGAGGTGGCTAACTTTGTCTCATGTGGTGGGTGACTTCTTTTAGAAGTTAAAGCATGCGATTTGAATTTTTTTTGGAATGTTAGTGAACATATCTTAAAGTATGGATGCGCCCACCATCACATTGGTTATGTATCATCAATTGAGTTCACGAGTAAGAAATGGCAACGTGTTTATTGATGACGCCATGATTGAGGGAGTCTTAGATTATATGGTGGCGAGTTGATCTTTGAGAATGGTGCGCATCTCTTCAAAGGGACGACGCACATGTGAGATGTGGCATCTCATGTTTTGAAACGTTTGCTTGGTAGCTGAAGTCGCATCTCTCATAGGAGAGGTGGTGCCTCCTCCTCAGGATTGAGTTAATCAAATCGCTTTAATCACTCGTGGAACTCAACATGAACTCCACTTCACTGGCATTTATGGATCCCCCCCCTCTCTCATTTGGCTATTTAAGCGGGCTCCCAGTTCATTGTTTCTCATGGTCAGAGAGGACCGAAAGGATGTTGAGCTGTGTACTTGTAATATTGTAGTATTTTATGGAATAAAATAAAGCTTCGGAGGAAAACCTCTTGTGTTGAGCATCATTGTGTGTGGATGAGTATTACATGGTTTTTGAGGTAACCGGTATTAGCTTCTTTTCGCTGTGCATTTCTTTGGTTTTCTATGGGCCTACAAGGAGAGCTATCTCCCGGTAGGATAAGAGATTGTTCTAGTTTGATTCATGCTCTTATTGTTTGATGGTTGTAGATCTCTTAGCTTGCATGTACATTTTGTTTAATTGCATGCTTTCCAAGTTTCTACTTCCGACGGCACCTTTGCTTGTAACCTTTCTTGTGCAAAGATTTTTAAGTTGATGTATGTATCTAGCTTTAAGGGATGGTTGATTTAGGTTGACTCCTCCAACTTTCAAGCAAATTTTGAAGAGCATAGTCTCTCCGCTTTCCACTTTTAGACTCCACGTCCCAAATATTCCCAGGCTTCCAACATTCCTTCTCTCTCTCTCTCTCCTTCATTTTAAATCAAACTTTCTCTTTTAGTTACAGTTACTCACATGTTGTAGTGAATTAGTTTTTCTTTCAAAAGAATATCTGAAGGCTGATTTATTTAAGCATGTATCTAGATCAAGAAGCATAAAATGATATTTCTGAAGTAGCTCTAGGTTGATTAAGTACCTAGGCCTGTTGTTTATCATTTAAGTACTTAATTTTTTATGCTTTTAACATTTTATTTGGCACATTTTGTGCATTACAGGTGGCTGGTTTTTCACTTTTGTTGACAGGACAAAGGGAAGTGTTGCTGGAAAATTAAAGATCTAGGCCATCAAAGGCCTCTCGGAACAACCTTCTTCTTTCCTTCTTCATTCCGAAAACCTGTAAGCCTTTTGATCTAGATCTGTAATGACCAAAGGCGACCACCATTTTCACTTGTACTATAATAATAATAATAAGAAAAGCAGTGGCTTTCCAAGTGCCCGCACCCCACCCCCCTCGGGGGATTCGTGTCGCCCCCTTAAAGGTTTGCTTTATGTGTTTTTTGTATCATTATTGCTTTAGAATAGTTCTGCTTTAGTTAGATTGATTTTTCTTTAGCTTTTTGTAAAAGTAATCGAATACTGTTATCATCGAACTTGTAGTTGCCTCTGTGAGGTGGATCCAGGATGGACGGTAGATGGATGAGCAACTAAAGAGGTGGAACCAAGATCGCCTTGATTCCCAAATGGATGGTTGTCACGCCAATCAAGGCAATTTTCACTTGATGTTGTGTTAGCCCAAGACAACAATGGGGGAGACCTAGATCTACTCCCGACAGGAGAGATCAAACTTAAACACCAGATCAGATCAAATGGACTTGAAGTACGTAAGGTGTAAGGTGGAGAAAACCCTAGATCTATGGATGACATCACTACGTGACCTAGGGCTTGGATCAGGGTTTATGAGATGTGAAATTCGATCCAAGTTCAAGACACAAGTGACCTATAAGCCTAATACTAGATTTGGGATTAAGGTACTAGCAAAAGCTGAAGATGTCCACTGCCTTGGGAAACATGACAAATGTAGGGAGGATAAAACAGGATTGGGGCTATATAGTACCCAGGGATAGACTTGAAAGAAGGTATGACAATGTCAAAGCACCCGAGCCACAAGAAAAAGGTCAAAACGCAAGAGAAAGAGGCAAAAAGAAGGGTAGCGCTAGGGTTTGGAGACCAATGCCTTGGGATTTGGGCTTAATGGAGTCACTTTTATCCCAACTTTGAGGAAGACCCACTTACGGTTTGACCCGATCTACAAAATCCAGAAATGGTTTGCCTTGAGATCAAGCGGTTTGATCTATAATATTTTTTGATTTTTTAATATTTAGGGTTTTAAGATGAAAATGAAGATGCCAATGGATTGAGATCTAGAAAAAGAAACACTAACCTGTAGATCTTACTTGGAAAACCTTGTAGATGCCTTGATGGTGATGATTTATGCTGTCTCGATCAATTTGAGAAGATTTGATGAGGTTTTTATGTCCAACGATTTGCCCAGGGAAGCCACTGCGCCCTCTCTCTTGCACAAAAAAAGTCAACCATATCAGATTTGTTGCGTCATGAGAAAAGAACAAATGCTACAGAAAAATAGCAAGATGAAATCATAGATCACATTGATATTAATGAAAACCCCCTGATACAAAACGCATCCAAGCCAAGCGAGTTGAGGAACCCTTGCAAAAACCCCCAAGTTGAAGTCGCCCTCCTGTAGACAAGACAATCTTTCCAAAAAAATATAGATCTCACAAAAAATACCCAAATGCTAGGAAGCAATAGATTTTCCAATCACCATCTAAGAACACCAGATGCAAAGGAGATCCAAAAAATTACCACAAGAATAGTTTTCTATTATCTAGATCCAAGAGCCAAAGACCCCTTACAAATGAGAAGCTCTCTCCTTTAAATAGAAATAAGAAAACCAAAATCATAACCACTTTTCAAACGAGTGGCTAAGATTAAAAGATAAAAATGTTCTAATCAATGGTTGAGATGAGCTCAACATAGAGTACATGGATCAATACAATAATATAATCTAAAAATGGACCAAATCACCCTAGGAGAGGGGATCCCACTCAAAAAAAAAAAAAAAGGTCATGGTGGGTCCATGGATTGTTAACTAACTCTCCTAGTGTGTTCCCATGGCACAAAAGCTCTAGGGAATAATAAAATGTGTCGGATAGATGGATGTGGGTCCATCCAAGTGCTGCAACTGCTGGAGAAGCAGTGGAAGGCATCACACTCATCATCAAAACTCATCCCATGCCATTTCCTTGCCTCAGTAGCCCAAATCAAATTTTTCAGTAGCCATTTTAATTATTTTTTATCTGCATCGGGAAACGTGATATTCCCAAAACTGCCTCCTAGGGTGCCTGCGTTATCCAACTGAGCCCACTAGGATCTCTGGGAGGGGGGTAATATGGTAGAATCAAGTGGTTGGACCACCCCCTCCTCATACAACGCCCTAGGAGAACCAAATAAATCATCTCTCTGCTCAGACATGCCCTCTAGCAAGGTAAAAATGGCACTAGAATGGTACACTAAGCCAGATCATCCCTGTAACTGCCCGACATTGAAAACAAGCTGTCTCATTGGACTCAGGGAGTCCAAATCCATCTAAGGTGCATACTCATACACCTTGCAGATCTCTGCATGATCAAGAATAATATCCAATATGCCGAGACAGATAAAAATAATGATCTGTAAATGGCCAATAATATAACCCAGGCTAACATCCATCTGCTGCAAGTGTTTAAAGGTTAAGACATGCTCTACAAATCATTCAAGTAACAATTATAACAAGTAGCAATCATTTCAGTGGCGATCTATCAACCAAATACAAAGGGTTTCATTTATTAATTATAACTCAGACCAGACTTTCAAGGCCATACTCACTTCATAGTTGTAATCAATTTGCTAGTGAAGGGTGAAGGATAAAATTCAAAAGGCTAGGCTGAAGGGTGACTACTAACTCAACATTGTGACACTTCGGAATCTGGATATGGAAAGGGGATACTCACTCTAGCTTATGCCAGACAACCAACAACACAATGGATGGCAGTGTCTCACAAATGGATAAGTTACGTTTAGAGGTGCTTATTCACCTTGACAAATGCTCACAATCCAAATCAATACAAGTGGGGCCAACAATCTTTGGATATAACTTTTAAGAACCATTGCTTTTTGGGCCTTTGATTTTCCATAGCTTTGGTCCATGTATTTATTACACGGATTTTTATTATTGAGGCTTCATCCATTCATGTATGTTTAAAAACACTACTTTTCATGAATGTTTTAAGATATTCATTTCAATGTACTTCAAAGCCAATTGGACTTGCCTTTCATTCATGTATGTTTAAAAACACTACTTTTCATGTGTTATCACCAACCTTGTAGTTGCCTATGTGAGGTGGATCTATGATGGATGGTAGAGGGACAAACAACTAAGGAGGTGGAACCAAGATTGTCTCGACCCCCAAATGGATGGTTGTCACGCCAATCGAGGCAGTCTTCGCTTTATGTTATCTTATCCCAAGACAACAAAGGGAGAGACCTGGATCTACTCTCGACAGGAGAGATCAAACCTAGACACCAGATCAGATCAAATGGACTTGAGGTACGTAAGGTGTAAGGTAATGGAAACCCTAGATCTATGGATGATGTCACTAGGTGAACCAAGGCTTTGGATTAAGGTTTAGGAAGGGTGAGGCTTGATCCAAAGTAGGACACAGGTGACCTATGAAGTAAATATTAGATCTGGGGTTAAGGTACTAGCAATAGATGAAGATATCCGTTTCCTTGGGAAACGTAACCAATGCAGGGAGGGCAAGGGCAGGATTGGGGCTATCTAGTACCCAAGGACAGACTCGATGAGTGATATGACAATGTCAAAGTACCCGAGTCATCAGGGAAAAGTCAGATCTTAGGAAAAAGAGGCTAAAGAGGGGGTAGCACTAGGGTTGGAGATCTGTGCCGGTCAGATCTAGGGAAATGGAGTCACTATCTGCCTAGCGTTGGAGGAAACCAACCTGGGAAATAGCATGATCTACAAATCGAAAAAGTAAGATCACGAGAAAAACTAGCAGCAGGATGGCTAGCGCTAGGGTTTTGGATGTTAGTTTCTCATATCTAGGGCAACCTGTCAGCTTCTACTCAGCGTTGAAGGTGATTTGGTGAGAGGATGACCCGATCTACAAACCCACGAAGGTATTTTGCCAGAAAAATCAGATCACAGAAAAAGTCAGAAAAATGGTAGACAGTGCTAGGGTTTGGGAGGTCAGTTCTCAGATCTAGGGCAAACCAACCACTTTCAGATCAGCATTGAGGGTGATATGGTTAGGGGATGACTTGATCTACAAAACCCAGCAGTGGTTTGGCTCGTGATCAAGCGGTCCGTTTTTTAGTATTTTCTGGTTTTTTATTATTATGGGATTTTTCAGTATAAAAGTGAAGAAAAGCAGATGTTAATGGATTGATATCTGGAAGAAAGGGACTAACTTGTATATCTTACCTGGAAAACCTTGTAGATGCCTTGATGATGATGATCCCTACTATCCCGATCAATTTGATAAGCTTTGAGCAAGTTCTATGTCCAACGTTTTTCCCCAAGGAGTCAATACGCCCTCTCTCCTGCACAACAAACGTCAACCATATCAGATTTGTTGCAACATGAGAAAAAAGCTAAATGCTACAGAAAAATAGCAAGAAGAAATCATAGATCGCAATGACACTAATGAAAACCCCCTGATAAAAAACGAAGACAATCCAAGCAAGTTGAGGCCCCCCTGCAAAAACGCCCAAGTTGAAGTCGCCCTCATGTAGACAAGACAAAGATACCCCCCCCAAAATATAGATCTTGCAACAATTTCCTGAATGCTAGGAAGCAAAAGACTTTCCAATCACCATCTAAGAACACCAGATGCAAAGGAGATCCAAGAAATATCCACAAGAAAAGTTTTTCTATTATCCAGATCCAAGAGCCAAAGACCCCTTTACAAATGAGAAGCTCTCCTTTAAATAGGAACGAGAGAACCAAAATCCTAACCACTTTTCAAATGAGTGGCTAAGATTAAAAGATACAAATGTTGTAATCAACGTTTGAGATGAGTTCAACATACAATACATGGATCAATGTAACAATATAATATAAAAGTGGACCAAATCACCCTAGGAGAGGGGATCCCACTGAACAAGAAATAAATGAAGCACATGGTGTGTCCATGGAGTGTTAACTAACTCCCTCTGGGTGTCCCCATGGTACAATAAAATAATATAATCTTTTAAAATTATGAATTTGTGCCTCCTTGAGGAAATCGTGAGCCTCCCAAAAGCTCTAGAAAATAATATAAAAATGCTCCAAAAATATATACGGGCTCAATCAAGTGCTGCAATTGTTGGAGAAGGTGTGGAGGACATCACTCTCATCATCATGACTCATCCCATGCCATTTCTTTGCCTCAGTAGCCCAAATCGATTTCTTCAATAGCCATTTAATCATTTTTTAATTTGCCTCGAGAAACGTGAAACTTCCAAAACAACCTCCTAGGGTGCCTGCGTTGTCCAATTGAGGCCACCAGGCTCTCTGGGAGGGGGGTACTATGGTACAATCAAGTGGCTGCACCCCCAATGCCCCATACAACGCCCTAGGAGATCCAATAAAAACATCTCCCTGCTCAGACACATCATCCAGTGAAGCAAAACTGCATCAGAAGGGTAAAATGAGCCTGATCATCTCTGAAAGTGCCCGAAATTGAAAACCAGCTGTCTCACCAGACTCAAAAAATCCAAATCCATCTAGGGTATATACTCATACCCTTTCCAGGTCTCTACTTGATCATCAACAATATCCAATAGACAAAATAATAACCTGTAAATGATCAGATAACCAATATAACTCAGGCTGGCATCCATATGTTGCAAGTGTTCAAAGGCTAAGACATGCTCTACAAATCATTTAAGTAACAATCATAACAAGTAGCAGTCACTTCACTGGCGGTTCATCAATCAAATACATATATATAGGGTTTCATTTATTAATCAAAACTTAGATCAGACTTTCAAGACCATACTCACTTCATAGTTGTAGTCAATTTGCTAGTGAAGGGTGAAGGTTAAAATTTACAAGGCTAGGACAAAGGATGACCACCAACTCAACATTGTGACACTTTGGATATGGAAAGGGAATACACACTCTAGCCATATGCCAGACCAACAATAACAAAGGGGATGGCAGTGCCTTACAAATGGGTGAACTACTTCAGAGGTGCTTACTCACCTTGACAAATGCTCACAATCCAACTCAATACAAGTAAGGCCAGCAATCTTGAGATAGAACTTTTAGGAACCATTGCTTTTTGGGCCTTTGATTTTCCATAGCCTTGGTCCATGCATTTTTTATATGCGGACTTTTATTATTTTAGGCTTTGCATCCATGTATGTTGAAAAACACTACTTTTCATGAATGTTTAAGATATTTCATTACAATATTTTTCAGAGCCAATTTCATTAGGCTAGCCTTTCATTCATGTATGTTGAAAAACACTACTTTTCATGAATGAGATTTTTTGCAAGATATTCATTTCATTTCCGGATACATTGTTTTGATGGCAACACTACTTGTTTCAGGTAAGCAAACACATCATAGGTAACTTAGAGCCGAGGCACAAATAAACAGGGAGGTTTGTCCAACAAAGACTCTAGTGGGGAAAGGTCCTCCATGCCACAAGTCAAGCGGTAGGTTGGGTTGAAACATAACTGGAAGGTAATGGATGGGTGGATATAGTGAAAGATGAAACCAACACTAGCAAGCCAAAAAATGGTGGGAATGACTACCTCTATTCTCCCTAAGGAGGGTAAAACCAATGAGTATAGATCAAGAACTTCCAAGTCTGAGTAGGGACATCAATACATAATATAGATACATCCAAGTCCACATATTTATATGACTGCCAGATCATGACACTAAAGGCAAATAATCCATCTGAACCATCATCTGTCCAATGAGAAAATACTGATACAAATCTGGGAATCGCAAACTGCTCTGCAAATGACTAAATAACTACATCAGTCCTCAAATATGGTTGTCCTGAAACTCAGTCCTGGCTTGGGAGAGTACTATAGACCACTAGTAACATAATGATCCATCAAAACTGCTCATCTCAGCATCTCATATGTAGGAGATCTTGCTGGAAAAAGTGTATTGAATTTGAAAAATAGAATATGGTAGCCTGGCTACTATATATGTGATAACATTATGAATGCGTTTTGTCATAAGACATTCATTCATTTCCAAATACATTGTATTGATGGCAACGCTACTTGTTTTAGGTTTAGCCAACACAACCTAGGCAACTAAGAGCCGAGACACAAATAAACAGGGAATCTTGTCCAACAAAGAGGCTCTAGTGGGGAAAGGTCCTCCATGCCACAAGTCAAGTAGTAAGTCGGGTTGGAAACACAACTGGAAGGTAATAAATGAGTGGAGATAGTGAATAAAGAAACCAACACTAGTAAGCCAAAGTATGGTGGGAATGACTACCTCTATTCTTCCAAAGGAGGGTAAAACCAATGAGTATGGGTCAAGAACTTCCAGGTCTAAGTAGGGACATACATACATAATATCAATTCAGCCAGATCATGACACTAGATGCTAAGACATGTCAGAAGAATGAGTATAAGAGCAATAATAACCATAACACAAGATAATATATGTTGAGTCATAAACATGTAAATAATCAATTTGAACCAACAACTGTCCAATGATAAGCTACTGATGCAACTCTAGGCACTATTGATTGCTCTGCAAATGGCTAAATGACTACATCAGTCCTCAAATCTGAGTGTCCTGAGAGTCAATCATGGCATGGGAGAGTACTATAGTCCATCATCAAATAATGATCCATCATAGATGCTCATCTCAACATCTCATATGTAAGGGAACTGGTTGAAAAGTGTAATGGAATCTGAAAAATAGAATATGGTAGCCCGACTACTATATATGTGATAACAAATACTAATCCAACCTTGCCTTTTCGATTACGGTTCACGAACAAGGGCTTGCCTGAGTACTGGACCGGAAAGAGACTCTTGGCTGTAGTAATTAAGTCTCACTTTGTACCCTTTTTTAGCTTTCACAATCTTAAACTGGAAGAAACATTTCACACAAACCTTCGCGTATGCTCTACCCATCGCAGGCTTGTTCGAGCTTTGGGATACCCAGAAACGGGGTTTGTAACTTTGTTGCATTCAAATAAGTTTCACATCTAATAAAAACTCATCTTAATAAAATCAACCCCCCCTTGAATAGGCGAAAATCCAACACCTCGATTTAATCCGTTGCGGGGAAGGTTCACAGAGGAAGCGGGAACAACTGGGTAGTGACCTCGGGACATCGTCAGGCTACACTCTTGTTGGTGTAGTGTTGGGCACGTCTCAGAGACTCCGATCTTGCCCACATATTCCTCGCATGGAACCGCATCGGATAAGGGTTTTGGACATACTCTGCGTACCGTCAGGTATATTTGGAGTTCCCTTGCCCCTAATCTAATTCACGCATCTTCACATTTTAAAATAAAATTACCAAGAGCACTTGCAAAACATATCTTTTAGCACTTTCAACATTCCTATTTCATTGGTGACTCCATTTAAGGCACTGGTCTGTTTTTTGTATCTCTACTAAGTAATCTGAATTCTGGTGTAAATTAAACAATTGTGTTACCAAGATTTTACTCCCATATGCTGTTGTGCCCTTTATTCAAGTCTTATCTCAGAAACTATTTGCAAGTATCTTGTTACCTTTTTTAAACTCCTAAATATTTCACTCATCCACAAACACACTAAAGACTTAACAACCTTAGATTTTAATAGGGTCTAGCCCCCTTGGCTTCGATTAGGAGTTGGCCTAAATGGAGGAGTCAAGAACAAGGTGACAGCCTTGACTCGAGACTTGCCCCCAAGGATGCACCGAGCGGCTTGAAGATTTTTGCCATGTTTCCCCCCAGGTGCGTGAAAGGCGGCAACAAGTAGTAACAGGTCCCTTAACACTATTGTGTCATCTACTCATCAGCCCACAAATCTCATACGACACACTGATCCAAAAGCTTGTGTATGGATGTTTGGGCAACTGAACATTCAAAAAGAACTTATGCATGTATAAAATATAATCTTAGGCAAATATAATCCCTCTCCCTCTTTCTATATATATATATATAGCTCTGTATCTTCCTGTACAGTACCTTTATAATTGTTTCTTGGTTATTACCTGTTGGACCTTGGTTGATATGCTGTCTAGGGCTGCATGGAGCCATGCCTCCATTTTGGGAGTCCAGGCTTATATTCTTCCCTATTTCTTACTTGATTTTGTTTTGTATGATTGTCAGGTTAGTGAGATTTCATACTTTTTCCAAAACTTGAAAATAAAGCTTTTTCATGTTGCAATGGATGAATATTGGATTTCTCCTGAAGTCTGTCATAAGATCTCAGTATGTTGAGTTAGTGGAATTATTGAGCTTTTGGTAACCTTTGCCATGAGGTATCAACATGTCAAGATATGGTAGTAGTATTTTCAACTTTTCTGAAGTCCATGAGAAGTTATTGGAATGTTGGGATGGAAAAAATTCTAACTCTTCCAAAAGTTACTACATCGTGATTCATTATTCCATCAATAGTTACTAAGCCTTTGCGAAGCTATATAAAATTTATGTGGTTGGCCTTGTTCCTAGACATGAGCTAGTTGTATATTTGGTCTATAGAAGCTGCCCCAGGCATTACCTCAAATCCTGCTAGGGGTGTTGCCCCCAGGAACCTGGGGTAGATCAGTAAAAATTGCGGTTCAAGCTTCAGGCATATGCACCTCCATCTACTCTTTGTTGGTTTTCTTCTATTCATAACCTTCTGACCATATCGCACTGTCTTTGGTGAAGCTGTTAGGAGAACTAAAGATAACACAATAATCTTCTTGATAGAAACATAAAAAATATTATTGAAATATGATATGAAGAATCCATGTTTGAACCAATGTTATCAGAATCAGATTGGTGGTCGAACTGGTCAACCTCGAGAACCAGAACCGGACTGGAACCGGACAAAAACCGGGAAACAAACCAGATCAAAAAACCGGTTAAGTAAAAATACATTAAATATTCACATTTTCAATATATATAGATATATTCATGTGCATCCATGTGAATTCAAACCATTATACAAAAATATGCAAAGTTTCTCATGTATATAGCAAGTAAGAGTGTAGAAAACCACAATAGCACCTGTAACAAATATAAAATACAATATTAATTAGACTATTAGGTTACTAGTGAAAGGGTGTAACCCTTCACTATGTTGGCTCAAGCCATATAAAAGGCGAGCTTATTGTACATTTTATCCATCATCCAATATATTATTATTATTCATATTCATTATTACAATGATAGTTGGATTCGACTAACGGACAACCGGATTTGGTTGCTCCATTTGGTATTAGAGCTCGGATTCGGCTCCTTCGACCTGAGCTCGGATTCGGCTCCTCCAACACTCAGCTCGGACTCGGCTCATCATTTCTTTTCCTCATTTTATTATTATTATTAAAATTTAAAACTTTACAATCCCATCGTGAGCTCGGTTTAAACTCAACCATCGTCACCTCGCCTGAGTCAACTCATATCTCTCCCTCCCTCATCCTATCACACTTGCTACATTTTCCCACCATCGTTGCCTCTGATTTCGAAACCTGCCATATCTGCGGAACCCTCGACATACTCTACCTCTCTCACGCCATTCTGCTCAAACTCCCGTTTTACCCTTTTTGCATAGTTCCCCACCATCACATGCCCGTCATTTTCCCATCTTCCTCCATCTGCTGCTGTTCACGCTCACGCCCAACCTACTCCTTTGCGTCCCCTCTCCTGTTCAGCGCCAATCCCCTTCCCTCCAAACCCCACCCCTTCGCGCTACACACCACTTCCATCCATCAAGTGTACTGCCTCCCTCCCCCACGGTTTCTTTCTGCACCCATTGCTCCTCACTTCCACCGCCGTCGAACCACTTCCACGACTTGCACGAGTCCACACTGCTCATCCACGCCTGCCATCACCCTTTCACTGTGCGTCCTCCTCTCGGTTTTTTTCCCACGCCAGTTGCTCCTCACTTCCACCGCCGTCGCACCACTTCCACGACCTGCACAAACCAAAAAACAAAAAAATTAAATATCATAATATAATGTTTCAAATATTATAATATTTAATTTTGTTTTATTATATTTAAAACAAAAGAATAATATAAAGGGTTTATTATCTAATAATTAACATATAATTAATTATTATTCTTTTAAATCTTAGTTTAAAGAAAAAAAACTATATACAATAATTTGTATAGTTTATGAAAAAAAAATATAATACTAATAATAATAATTAATTAATTAATTAATATATTATTAGCCAAAATAGCGTGGAAATACACACCTCTGCATACAAGGTCCAAGACCATGGAGGAACTGAAAGAGAAGATCGAAAAAATGGAGGACATAAAGTCCCTTGTCGATAACCAAGAAGGCTTGAAGGAAAAGATGCAAAATAACAACACATTACTCAAAAACGATCTTGTTTTGGTACTAGAAAGAAGGCTCGACAACAAACTTGACATCCTGAATGAAAAACAAAAAGACGTGGATGACAAAATGAGTACCATAACGCAAAACATAAACACCTTAACACAGAACATGAGCACCATGACACAGAACCATAATACATTAATCGAGATGTTACAAAGGCTCATACCCAGTCCGGGCCAAGTCAGCAGTCCACACATGCTAGATGCCTCATTTCATGTTGCCACCCAGGAAACACTCATAAAGAATCAAGAAGAATTGCAAAAAGAAATAAAGATTAACAATGCTACGCTTAAGCAAGAGATAGAAACACAAGTATTTCCAGATATGGAGGCACGATTAAACAACAAAATAGATGCTATAAGTAAAATAGTAGAGAAAAGAAAAACTAAAAATCATCGCCAACAACGAAGCAATTCAGATATGTCACTTTCATCGTCCAGTAGTTCCGAGCCACCATCAAACCATAAGGCAAAAGGAAATCAACGTCATCCTTACAAAGTGTACCCACCTAAGGCAAAAATAGAGTTGTCGAAATACAATGGGAGTGAAGACCACTGCGTTGCTTGGCTAAACAAAGCAGAAGAATACTTCGACATTTACAACATTCAATCTGACGAGCAGAAGGTGAAATATGCGTCAATGCATATGGAAGGGTATGCCTATAATTGGTACTTATGGTGGAAGAGAGATAATTTTATCTACACCTGGAACTTGTTCAAAAATGATTTTTTTAATAGGTTTCAAGGAATCAAAGAAGATGAATTTTTCAGTAAACTTACCAGACTACAACAAGTCGGAAACGTTGAGGAATTCACACACCAATGCGAATCCTTATCGACACGAGTATTTGGGTTGTTTGACAAGCAAAGACTCGAAACCTATTTAGGAGGTCTTAAACCACACCTCCAAAAACAGTTAAAGTTACATGACATACCTAACGTAGAAGTAGCAAGACGTAAAGCAAAAGCCGCAAAACGCAAATTGGAAGGAATAAAATGTAATGTCCTCTTCCGATTAGGCCTTGAGGCCCAAAACCGCTAACCTATGTGATTCCTGTGGGTTCGAGCGGTTACTGACAGCTAGGGAATCAGCTGAGGATTGATGCCATCTATAGAAGATCTAGGGCATTATCATTAGGTCAAGAAGGGCCACCTCTGTGCATGCCATCCAAGCATTATTTAATGATGCATGCACTCTTTAAGTCTCCATCCGCATGCATGCAAGTCAACTGCAAATTAGAAGATAAAGTGACCTAATTAGGTCAAAGATTAGGGTTTTCGCAGTTTAAAGTTATAAAAGAGGGATAAAGCGAAAGGAGACTTCACTTTTGATTATTATTATTTTGGGAGCTCTTGGATAGCAGCATATCGTGCCGCACAACAGTTGGGGTTGGAGACAGAGTCTTCAGCTAACGGGATTTCGGCAGTGAAACATCTGTCCTAGTCTCATTCCGGGTAAGCCATATAGGTTCACCATTTGTTCTTACATTCATTCATAAGTTATCCAGTATATGGTATGGATCGTTGCAGGGACTCGTGTGCAGCCGTAAGGGGGGGGTTTTCAGCCAGAAAGCCCTAATCAGTTGCTGGGCCTTCAGATCTCAGGTTTACTCCGAAACTCAGGCACGATTCTCATCATCAGCATCATACTCCGGTACCCGGTGATTGTCAGATCCGTCCGTACTCATCCGGAGCAGTTATCAGCAATTTCGGGATCCAGGGGGTGTGAGCAGCTGTCTCTCTGTGTAATGTTCCCAAAAGTGACATGCATGCAAACCCTAAAAATGACATGCATGCAAAGCTCAGAAGTGACATGCATGCAAACCCTAAAAGTGAGATGCATGCAAACCCTAAAAGTGACATACATGACATCTAAGCATTATTTAATGATGCATGCACCCAGTTAAGTCTCCATGCGCATGCATGCAAGTCAACTGCAAATTAGAAGTTAAAGTGACCTAATTAGGTCAAAGATTAGGTTTTGCGCAGTTGAACTTTATAAATAGAGGATAAAGCGAGAGGAGACTACACTTTTGATTATTATTATTTTGGGAGCTCTTGGATAGCAGCACAGCGTGCAACACAGCAATTGGGGTTGGAGACGGAGTCTTCAGCTAACAGGATTTCGGCAGTGAAACATCTGTCCTAGTCTCATTCAAGGTAAGCCATACTGGTTCACCACTTGTTCTTCATTCATTCATCAGTTATCTAGCATATGGTATAGATCGTTGCAGGGACACGTGTGCAGTCGTAAAAGGGGGTTTTTCAGCCGGAAAGCCCTAATTAGTTGCTGGGCCTTCAGATCTCAGTTTCCTTCCGAAACTCAGGCACCATTCTCATCATTAGCTTCATACTCCGGTACCCAGTGAGTTTCAGATCCATCAGTGATCATCCGAAGCAGTTATTAGCCGTTTCGGGGTTCTAGGGGGTAAGTAGCTGCCTCTCTGAAGTGATTCGCTACCCTACCTAGAGATCTCAGAACCTTCGCATGCTCCGGGCATTCTCTCTGACACTGAACCGCTACCAGTCTTGCAAATTATCAGTCCGATCGGACACCTCCTTCCTTGAGGGCGTCACACTTTCCTACTGGGGCGTCTTGTTGCTGGGGGATTCACCTGAAGCAGAGGAGCTAGGATCCTCTCCGATCCAGCTTGTAGTATTGGCAGACTTTCTCTGGAGTGGTTCAGACCGGCTTATCAGTGGTAAGTGTTCATTCTATCTCGCAAACCCTAACCCTAATTTTTCCTATAAAATAGGGATTTTTGCATGGCAGTTTGCATGCCCAGTTGTATCAGCATAATTGTTTAGAAATAGAAAATATCGGGATTTGGGATATTACACTCTGGAGCAAGTCGCTATCCTGCCTAGAGATCTCAGAAATCCCGCATGTACCAGGCATTCTCTCCGGCACGGGAAGGCTATCAGTCCTGCAAATCGACAGCATCATCGGACACCTCCTTCACTGAAAGCGTCACCCTTTTCTGACTGGGGTTCTTGCTGCTGGGGGTTTCACCGGAAGTAGAAGAGATCTACCCATCTTCGATCCAGTTCTCGATACTTGCATACTATCTCAGGAGCAGTCTAGCTGGCTTATCAGTGGTAAGTGTTCATTCTGTCCCACAAACACTAACCCTAATTTTTGCTATAAAATAGGGATTTTTGCATGGCAGTTTGCATGCCCAGTTGTATCAGCATATTTGCTTAGAAATAGAAAATATCGGGATTTGGGATACTACAGTGGTATCAGAGCTATCTTCTTGGCCAGCTGTGGGCTTAAGAAATGAAACGTAGATGAATACAAGAGGAGACCCTTTTGTAACCTATAGGAGGAAAAAGAGTAGATACACAGGGGAGTTTGAGGATATCCAACTAGAAGATACCAATTCAGATATGGAACAAACATGTATACACTCGGATAGGGGAAAAGGAATGGGAGAAGAGGAGAATCGGATGGAGTTTCGCAGCTTGGTCTCTGCATTGCAAGACTTAGCCAAAGGACAAAAAGATGTACTCAATGCAATCAACAGATTATCAGCGAAACCGGAAACAGGTATCAACAGTACACCTCCCTCACCGGTAGATCGGGGATCTACAAGCAGCAGTGGAAAGATAGCATACACTAACATTCAAAATACTCCGCACATATACAATAGACCTTCTATTAGGCCTACCATGCCTCACTTCTTGGTAGATACAGTAGGGGGCCCGGTCATGCAGGTAGAACCTAGCGAGCCTTTTGGGGCTTATTTACAGGAGTATAGAGACGTAGGGGATGAATTTCATGCTGCCATGTCTTTTTCAGATTTCTGCAACATGAAGAGTAGAAACAGGCCCAGGAATTTCAACAAGGGTTTCAATCACAACTATGAGCTGCAGAAGACCTTGGGTAGGTTGACCAAACTTTGATGGGACTCGCGGAGGATCAGCGAGGATATGGGTTCAAAAGTTGGATACCTATTTCCAACTCAACCCCATGACAGAGACAGACGCCATTAAATTGGCTACACTTAACCTGGACGGAGAGGCTCACGAGTGGTGGTACCACGGATTGGTGACATTGGGTCACAACACCATACATTCCTACGGTGAGTTCACTTAGAAGCTCATAGAGAGGTTTGACAGGAAAGATCCAGAGATACATTTCAGGGAGTTGGCTCAACTCAAACAGACCGGTAGTGCAGAAGCTTTCATTTCAGAATTTCAGAGGATAGCCGTTATGGTAACAGACGTGTCAGAGAGCAGATTGACTATGTTATTCACTGAGGCCCTCACAGAGCCACTACGGGGATGGGTGAAAGCCTACAAACCTCTCACTCCGCAGGATGCCATTAGCAGAGCAAGAGATCTTCAGGATTCAGTCCCCAAAAACAAATTCCCACTGAAAACCAATTTTCCTGTTAGGGACAAGGACAGGAAACCTTTCCAGCAGGATGTGCCCAAGAAACCCTGGTTAGATGAGGACACTAGGAAAGATTTGAGAAGGAAGAAACTATGCTTCACCTGTCAGGAACCATGGGTACCAGGACAAAGGTGTGCAGGGAAGGCGAAGGCTCACTACATTGAGGTATATTCAGACAGTGATGAGGACGACTATGAGCAGGAAGCCACAGAAGAACTACGGGCAACTGAGGAGGAATCACACCAGGGTGATACACCAGAGGGGGTCATTGCGACATTATCTGGAGTACCAAGATTCCATACTCTCAGGGTCAGGGGAGTAGTACAGGGTCACAGAGTAGGAGTATTGATTGATGGGGGAGCCACCCACAATTTCATTGACTCCGCTTGGGTAGCCAAGAGAGGTATTTAGACCGAGAAGTTCGAAGGATTCACTGTAGCAGTAGCCGGCAACTCCAGCATGGAGTGCAACTACTGGATCCCAAAATTGAATGTCGCCTTAGGTAACTATCAGATGACAGACTCTTTTTATGTAGTGGATGTAGCGGATACTCATGTGGTCTTGGGTGTTCAGTGGCTTTATTCTATAGGGAAATACACTACAGACTACAGGGCAATGGAAATGGAGTTCCAGGGGCCAGATGGCAAACAGGTAGTTTTGAGGGGCATGAACACTTATCCCCCAAAACCGGTCTTGTCACAGCAGATGGAGGCAGTGCTCTGACAGGATGATATAGAATGGGCTGTAGAATGTTTGGTCACCTTCAGGAAACCCCTAGGGACCAGCACACAACACCCAAGTGACATTCAAACCTTGCTACAGAAACATGAAAAGGTTTTTCGGGACCTTCCATTAGGTAGACCACCAGACCGAGGTTTTGAACACATCATCGAGCTAGAGGAGGGGACACAAGCAGTCATCACCACTTCTTACAGGCATCCCAAAAGGTACAAGGATGAGATTGAGAAAACCATCAAAGAATTACTGGAGCTTGGATATATTCGGCCCAGTTCTAGCCCCTTTGCATCCTCAGTAGTATTGGTAAAAAAGAAGGATGGTACACTGCGAATGTGCATCGATTATCGAGCACTCAACAAAAAGACCATTAAGAACAGGTATCCCATTCCCAGAATTGACGAACTCATGGATGAGCTTCGGGGAGCTCAATACTTCTCCAAGATCGATCTTCGCTCGGGATACCATCAGATCAGGGTAAGGGACCAGGACATCTCCAAAACAGCTTTTCGCTGTCACTATGGTCACTATGAGTTTTTGGTCATGCCCTTTGGACTTACCAATGCTCCGGCCACTTTTCAGACATGCATGAACCACACCTTCAGAGCACAGCTACGTAAGTTTTTGCTCGTATTCTTTGATGACATCCTGATTTACAACAAAACATGGGAAGAGCATCTGAAACACCTGGACGAAGCATTGAGTATTTTAGAAGAACATTCGCTTTATGCGAAAATGTCCAAGTGTGAGTTTGGCATGAAGGAAATGCTGTATTTAGGACACATAAATCAATGCAGAAGGAGTACAGGTTGACATGGAGAAAATCCGAGCTATTAGAGATTGGCCCGCACCAAAAACAGTTACAGAATTGAGAGGT
>LPNX010674370.1:617181-634876 GCA_001517045.1 Pseudotsuga menziesii | reverse complement strand
AAGCATCTCCATGGACTTTATTTCAGGCTTTCCCAAGGTCCAAGGACGAGATTGTTTATATGTAGTAGTTGACAGACTGACCAAGTTTGCACATTTCTTCTCGATATCATCAGACTACTCGACAGCTTAAGTGGCTGAGTTATTCTTCAGGGAGGTCTTCAGGTTACACGGGTTACCTAAGACCATTGTCAGTGATCGGGATAGCAGATTCACGGGTGCCTTCTGGTAGGAACTGTTCAGATTGGTGGGGACCGAACTGGCTACTAGTACGAGTTATCATCCCCAGAGTGACGGGCAAACAGAAATAGTCAACAAGTGGATCGAAGGATATTTAAGGAACCATGTAGCAGGGCAGCAACGAACCTGGATCAAATGGCTACACCTTGGAGAGTATTGCTACAATACTACCTATCACATGTCTATTAAGATGACTCCTTTTAAGGCATTATATGGTTATGAGGCCTTGGACTATGCAGATTTGGCATTTGGAGATAGTAGGGCTCCTAAGGCTAAGGATTGGATACAGGACAGTCAAGACATTCTGAAAATATTGAAGGAGAATTTACAAACAGCCCAGAATCAACAGAAGTTGTATGCTGACAAACACAGGATTGAGCGGAGCTTTGAGGTAGGGGATTTAGTATACTTAAGGCTCCAGCCTTACAGACAGTCCTCACTTAAGAAGAAAGGAGCAGAGAAGTTAAAACCCCGCTTCTATGGACCATACAGAATAATCAGGAAGGTGGGAGAGGTGGCATACGAACTAGAACTTCCACAGGGAAGCAAAATTCACAATGTGTTCCATGTATCTAATCTGAAGAAGCCCCTTGGGCAACACATTGCCCCATCTATTGAATTGCCTCCTTTAGATGATGAAGGACTGTTGATACTGATTCTCGAACGGATCATACAGACTAGAGAAAGGAAGCTCAGGAACAGGGTAATCAGAGAATACTTGGTTCAATGGAAAGAACTACCGCCAGAGGATGCCACCTGGGAAGGTGAACAGGTATTGCAACATCCCAGTTTGAAGTTGCTTGAGGATAAGCAATCTCAAGCGGGGAGGACTGTAATGTCCTCTTCCGATTAGGCCTTGAGGCCCAAAATCGCTAACCCATGTGATTCCTGTGGGTTCGAGCGGTTACTGATAGCTAGGGAATCAGCTGAGGACTAATGCCATCCATAGAAGATCTAGGGCATCATCATTAGGTCAAGAAGGGCCACCGGGGCCAAAGGCCACCTCCGTGCATGCCATCCAAGCATTATTTAATGATGCATGCACTCTTTAAGTCTCCATCCGCATGCATGCAAGTCAACTGCAAATTAGAAGATAAAGTGACCTAATTAGGTCAAAGATTAGGGTTTTCGCAGTTTAAAGTTATAAAAGAGGGATAAAGCGAAAGGAGACTTCACTTTTGATTATTATTATTTTGGGAGCTCTTGGATAGCAGCACAGCGTGCCGCACAGCAGTTGGGGTTGGAGACGGAGTCTTCGGCTAATGGGATTTCGGCAGTGAAACATCTGTCATAGTCTCATTCCGGGTAAGCCATACAGGTTCACCATTTGTTCTTACATTCATTCATAAGTTATCCAGTATATGCTATAGATCATTGCAGGGACTCGTGTGCAGCCGTAGGGGGGGGGTTTCAGCCAGAAAGCCCTAATTAGTTGCTGGGCCTTCAGATCTCAGCTTTACCCCGAAACTCAGGCACCATTCTCATCATCAGCATCATACTTCGGTACCCGGTGATTATCAGATCCGTCCGTGCTCATCCGGAGCAGTTATCAGCAATTTCGGGATGGCGTGAGCAGCTGTCTCTCTGGAGCAAGTCGCTATCCTGCCTAGAGATCTCAGAAATCCCGCATGTACCAGGCATTCTCTCTAGCACGGGAAGGCTATCAGTCCTGCAAATCGACAGCATCATCGGACACCTCCTTCACTGAAAGCGTCACCCTTTTCTGACTGGGGTTCTTGCTGCTGGGGGTTCACCGGAAGCAGAAGAGATCTGCCCATCTCCAATCCAGTTCTCGGTACTTGCATACTATCTCAGGAGCAGTCTAGCTGGCTTATCAGTGGTAAGTGTTCATTCTGTTCCACAAACCCTAACCCTAATTTTTGCTATAAAATAGGGATTTTTGCCTGGCAGTTTGCATGCCTAGTTGTATCAGCATATTTGCTTAGAAATAGAAAATATCGGGATTTGGGATACTACATAAAAACAAAAGGCGATAGCCATTATCGACAAGAAAAAGAGACACAATGTAGGTACTGTGCAGATACTTGGCTTCCCGGCCATCAATGCCACAAACCTCAATCATACGCCTACGAAATGGAAAATAGATCAAAGTCATCTAACGGTTACTCTGATAATAAAAAGAAAAAGAAGAAAAACATATGTCGTCAATGCGGTGATGATTGGACTCCTGGTCATAAATGTAGGAACAATGAGACAATACAGTGCAAAATCATCAATGGAAAGGAAGTGCAAGTCTCTGCACAAGAGACCTCGTTCGATTCTAATACCGACACTGAGTCAGAATAAAGAACGACACTAGGAAAATACTTAAGCTTTGAGGACAAAGCTTCCTTAAAGGGAGTGGCAATGTAACAAATATAAAATACAATATTAATTAGACTATTAGGTTACTAGTGAAAGGGTGTAACCCTTCACTATGTTGGCTCAAGCCATATAAAAGGCGAGCTTATTGTACATTTTACCCATCATCCAATATATTATTATTATTCATATTCATTATTACAATGATAGTCGGATTCGACTAACGGACAACCAGATTCGGTTGCTCCAGCACTGAGTGCAAAATTGCAAATACATATATGAAGAAAAGTACATCCACAAAGAGGCTATAAATGGCCTCTAAAGTCAAAATATAAGCATATGACTATAGTCTAGACTCTAGAATCTACAATCTAATGGTTCTAATCATATATTAGAAATATTTAAGTCCTCATGATCAGAGTCAAAGTCATCATCTACATTCTCAACAAGAGCATGGCTTGACTCCCCTGGGCCTGAAGGCACCTGTCCAACTACAACATCGATGTCAACATCCTCTTGCTGTGGAAGAGGGTCGAGGTCCATCCAAGATAGGTCTTCATTGTTAAATGCTGCTGGCTGACTCGCCACAACCCAATCTGATGAGGGATCAACATCCTCCAACACTATGGTTTGTGATCCGGGGGTCTTGTTCAACAACTGGTTGCGCCTCAATCTAAGGTTGTATTGAACATAGACCATATCATTTAATTGTTTTTGTTCTAAACGATTTCGCTTCTTGGTGTGTATACGCTCAAAAATACTCCAATTGCGTTCACACCCAGAAGCACTGCATGTCTGGCTTAAGATTTGAATTGAAAACTTTTGCAAATCAGGGCACATGCTACCAAACTGTCCCCACCAATACGCTGCAATATGAATTAAAGACAAAGAAGCTTCAGTAAATGAGTATGAAACTTTGACTCATATTTTGCCATGAATAATATAAAATTAAAAGATTCAAAGTTTCAAATTACTCACTAGGTGGATCCTTTACTCTACCTCGAACAGCCATAGCCATGCCAAAGGTACCAATTCCCTCATTGAAATGAAGGAGCTTACTGCGTATCTCATCTTGTATCTTAGGATCAGGGATCATGCGCTCAATGCATTTGTATAATCCTTCTTTTACCTCCCCATCTGCTTCAAAATCTTTTGTGTAATGGTACCTTTAAAAGACAAAGAAACTTAACCAAATGAGATTGAGAATTTGAGAGTTGAAATTGTACACCCATCCATCGGACATGATTGTACACCCAGTCTTACTCCAAGACTCCTTGAACTCTATGAGGTATTCATTTATTCTTTGAACCTCATTTTGTAAAAGTGGCCCTCTAATATCATGAAAACTAGGGCCTTTGAAGCATGGACCACATGAAGCTATAGCATCTATCATAGGCTGGTAATATGCAGAATTAGTTGCATTGAATGGTATGTCTGCATCATACCACCACCTAGCAATGCATTCCCATGCAGCATCTTTTTCCATCTTCCATTTAGCATCAATGGTGGGTTGAGCACCAGGGATGGTGCGGGGTACAAAGAACGACTGAAGATTACTACGAGCCCTCTTCACATTGGATGTACTACTAGGTCCACTGCCAAAGCCACAGGCAAGTTCTTCTTCCCTAGAATGTTTCTTTTGGATGGGATTTGTATAAGGATCAAGTTCATGAGGAAAAGTGCATGATTCTTCAAAACTAGGGATTCTATCTTGAGGATCACTTCCTAATGCACCTTTGCCTATCTCTTTTTGCATCTTTTTATTCTTGGATTTCTCTGCTTGGTAGGCTTCAAGATGAGCTACCATCTCAGCTTTTAGATCATCAGGGACTTTTGGGTATGCTCTTACATTCCCTTTTGCATGTGCTAGGGACTTTTGGGCATGCTCAAACTTTGAACTCTTTGCATCCTTTATGTGTGGAGAGCACCCTTTAATACATCAAATTACTGCAATCAACCATAGCCAACATATTCATTAGCAAATGAATTGGTTTAATAAGACTTGGTTCAAGTACCTCAGAATATATATACCTTCTTAACTTCTACACCTGTATATATGACATATTACATGCATTTGCATAAACTTGTCTATACAAACGAAAGCACTAAGAAGGCTTACCTTACTTATCACTTAAACACACTTGCACTGCATAAAGCTATAGGTTATGGGCTAAAAATCTGTTTTTTCAAATGGAAGTAGTAAAGATTTGATTTTTCATATTTCATATATGTGAAGCACCGACAGTTGTTTTCTCTCTCCTATTAGCTGCGAGATTCTATTGCAATAAGTTAGGTTATTGGCAATTCAAACAAGATAAATTATTATTATATATTGAAAGTAGTGACCTCAAGGGCTCTAAATCTTCATTAGGTCTTCAAGGATGTTTAATTGGTTCCTTTTTGTACATAATATACCTTTTATAAATGATCCACTATGTATGCTCTATTGACTATTAAAAAGTAATGTTACTAATGTATACAGGAGAACCCTGGGACCAGATCTGCCTCTGCTAGACTGAAGCTGTACTCTTACTGGCGCAGTTCATGTGCTTGGCGAGTCAGGATTGCACTCAATCTGAAAGGTTAGATGGTAATCTAGTTGTCAAATAGTTACAAGCAAGTACACTGAATTATTGGTTAGAGTGGTGATTTTAAACCTGAAAGTACGTACAAGCCCAAAATTATGTTACTGTCTTCTGTCGTTTTCATTTTTCAATATATGGTTGATGCTGGTTACTATTGTGGGCTACAAAAATACACTGTTTGTGCTTGCAGGGTTACCGTATGAGTACAAAGCAGTGAATCTTGTGCAAGGAGAGCAGCTTAGTGAAGGTGGGATTACCCACTATTTAAGTTTATTAGTGTGGAAATATCCTTCAATGTGCATAGTGGCTGTGCAGTTAAGAAAAAATAATCTTATTTGTAGGGCAAGTAAATATAGGGTCCTCCCATTGCTTATTTCAATAGTTCCAGTCTGATTATGATACAATGTTGGCTTTTTTAATGCAGAGTTTACCAAATTGAATCCGCTTCAATATGTTCCAACATTGGTGGATGGCGATATAATTATTTCGGATTCGCTCGCCATATTGTTGGTTCGTCACAAAATTTAATTTTGGGATTCCAGTAACTGGGCATATTATTTGGTTCTTTACTCTGAGAATAAGATGCATTACTCTTCCTTTTTTTTGATAAAGTTAGTGCACACATTTATACAAATAGAGAGATGGTAAATAAATTCTTATGAACAGAGCTTGTGTGTGAACAGTACTTGGAGGACAAATTTCCTGAACATCCGCTTTTCCCAGATGAGCTTCATTTGAAAGCAATTAGCTTACAGGCAAGCTTCTGGTGTTCATCATGTTGCTTTCAACCGTATTTCCTCTGCACTTGGACTGTTATAAATTATAATTTATGAGCACCTGAGATTGATTCAATAACTCTGATCTCAAATAAATATTATATGCTTTTTCCAGAATTATTCCATCACCTGTTCAGATACAAGTTCATTTGAAAAGTAGAAACTTATTGTCCTTTGTTTTTCTTCTAACATTAATTTATACTTTTGGTGATGCTCCTTCATCTTCTTTTTTGTAGTTATTTTGTCATGTCCTCTTCGAAGGATTACCCAAGCCATAGTGCAGGGATGTGACTCAGTTTTGAAAATCTCAATATAAATTCAAACCCAATAAACTCTAATCCATTTGAATTCACCCATGCATGCAATATAAAATGCAGTACAAATAAACATGTGTAATGCACCGGGCCATCTATTGCCAACTAGACAAGATCTAAATTGGGCCATCTGAGAGGACATCTACTGACTGTACATCTAGGTTACTTGGACCTTGTTACCTCCCAAAATAGCATGTGTGATTAAAGTCCCAATGATGTACACTGGCCTGAGGGGAAACAAGGGAAATAGATCAATGTCACCACACCTATCCCTTCTCAATTTAGGTTGGTTCTTCTCCAATTCAAGGGGGGGGGGAGGTGTTCCTTAAGGTTAGGGTTTACTAGGGCAAAAGCAATGAGGAGTGTTACACCCTAGATTNTAAAGAGGGGGGGGGGGGTCTTTTTGCCATTGTAAAAGGCCAAGTTGGGGCTTGTTTATGTAAAAGTGTTGGTCTAGCGGGGCTCATGATTTTTGGTTTGGTCATGGTTGGTCCTCTTGGTTCTCATTTCAAGGAGTGTTGGGCTTGTGGCTTTGCTGACTACCCCTTGATGGGTGGAAGTCCCTCATCATGTTGGGGATTTATGCCCTGGGTGGGTGTTTTGGTGCACCATGGGATGAATCCATTAGGTGTCATGCCCCTTTCTGCTTGAACACTCTAGGGGATGATGAATTGATTCATTTGATTCCCATGGACTATAGTCGACATGTAAGGGAATTAATTTCACTAGGAGGAAAAGCACTTTTATAAAGTGACGTTGAGTAATAAGTTTATAAAGTGACTATTGTAAAAGTCACTTTATTAAAGGAGGAAAAAAGGGTAAAGTGTCTAAAACGGGTCAAAGTGGAACTAAAAGAGCAAGTCACCTCAATCTCTTATTCATTCATGATACTTGGATTTTTGAAAACTTTAAAAGCTTTTGAGCTTGTGACTTTTTGGACAAAAACCCTAGGGGAAGAATATTGATTTCGGTGGTGAAACCATCCATCCTAGTCAATCTTGAAGGGAAATATCACTTAGATTTTGCCATTTAATCTTATCGTTGTGGTTGAGGAAGCATTATGCAACAATTTTTTTTGAGTTTGGGATTTAGTTTACTGCCTACATTAAGGAGGGCGCATTCCATGATAACACACCGGTTGGGAAGGAAATACGTGCTCCAGTCATCATCTAAGTGTGTGTGTTGCTATTATATTCTGCTTGAGGAGGGGCGATCCCTTTAGTGGCTTGGTTTCAGTAAAATACCAAATCTAAATGGTGGTGGCCAGAGGAGGGGCGTTGTGGGGAAGAATCAACTCAAAAATATATTTGTTGCTTGTCTCACTGTGTACTGTCAAGAAGGGATTTGATTTTAATGCTGTGGGTGGAAAATAAAAGGTCTAGCTCCAGATCTGCATGTTACATCTGCTAGAGGAAGGGTGCACTTGAGTGTCCACTTGTGACTGCTGGAAGAATTGTTGTGGCCTTTCACGCACCTCGGGGGGTTAGCGTGGTAGAAATCTTCAAGCCACTGGGTGCGTCCTTGGGGGCAAGTCTCGAGTTGAGATACTGTCACTCAACACTCAACTCCTCCGTCTATGCCAACTCCTAGCGAAGCTAAGGGGGGTGGTTCCTATAAAAGAATCTAAGGCTTTTAAGTTAAGAAACAAAAGATGAAATTAGTCTAGGAGTTTGAAAGGAAATATTGAAACAAGACTTTGCAAAAGAAAATTAATTTAACGACATGAAATACAAATTAATCCATCCACATAAGATTCACTTTAAGCTAAATGATTGTATGATGTAGACCAGTCCCAAATGGAGTCTGAAAAAGGAGTGTTGTTGTGACGAGTGTTTTGCAAATTTACTTGGTAAGTTTTGTTACCTCATGATTTGATAGGGGTATCCATAGCAGTGGCACTTATGTTTGGTTACCATCTAACTATGCCAACCGTTATGAGAACGTTGGCAGGCTTTCCTGGAAAAAGATGATCTGAGACATGGCAAAAAAAGAAAAGAAAAGCATCAAGCAACTCATTAGAGGTATTACAAACCAAGAAGAAGAGAGGGATCTCTCTGAGAACCAAGCATTTGCAAGATTAGAGGAAGCACCCTAGTAGAGAATGCTCTTGGAATGCTATTACATTTCACCAGTCCTTCTCATTTGGATGTTCAGTTAAAAGTATTAGAACTTGTTACAAAGCCTTGGCTTGTTTATTTTCTCTCAAACAGGTTCCTCCCTTTCAAAGCAAAGGGTTGCAACTGCTCTCAAGCAAATTTCTAAAAATGCAATGAGTACGGGTATTGTTGTGCAGCCTAAAAGCAGAATCCTTTGTTATGCTTGTGGTTGGTTGGTGAGTCCTAATCCTGAAGATATTTGTCCAGTACACAAGAGGATATGTGACAAGGAAGCATCATCCTTTTGCTTGGTCAAGTCTAGAGCAGTGGAACCTCTTGTGAAGACACCACAAGAGAGAGAGTGGCAGATGGATGGAGCTACCTTAGATGCACTCAGTAC
The DNA here is from genome assembly GCA_001517045.1 of Pseudotsuga menziesii. Classification (NCBI taxonomy): domain Eukaryota; kingdom Viridiplantae; phylum Streptophyta; class Pinopsida; order Pinales; family Pinaceae; genus Pseudotsuga; species Pseudotsuga menziesii. The sequence goes on along the minus strand of LPNX010674370.1, from coordinate 626,146 downwards.
TCTTCTTTTGCATGATGACATCTGGGAGGCAAGGTTGATAGAAATTGAGAAGGCTAAAGGTGTAAGAACCTATTGTGCAAATGCTCAAGCTTGGCAGGCCCGAGGTTCAGGAGAAGTCCATGTTGGTCTTGAACAAGATTTTCCAAAAACAAATCAGAGTACATAAATCTTTATGGAATAGATGCACGCTTCCCGTTAGTAGACCTCATGCAGCAAGGAACAAGATTTACCGAGAAAAGGGCTGTAGCAATATTACAGCTCTTATATGAGATGCCAAGTGATGAAGAGATTCCAAATAAACTATTGAAGTCTGGTGTTGTTCGAATAAAAGCAGCTGCAAGAAGTGGGCCTTTGGTGGGTATGAATGCCACAATTTCTGGTCAAGATATCACTTCTCTTGCAATTGTTGAATATTCAGATGAAAAGCCATTAAAAAAGAAAGAATCAAAGTCAGGAAACGTTCACATTGGATCTAGTCCATAAAAAGCCGAGAGATGCAAAGAAGTTCGATGTAAAAAAGAGCCATTTGTCGTAGGTATTGAATTGTTTAATAAGGATGGGGCAGTTCCAAATATTTCCAAAGCAAAGGCACCAGAGGAAGTTTTGAAGCGTGAGCCTTTTTTCAGAGCCTGAATTTCCAGCCGATTACCACGATTTCTTCGTGGCATCCAATCACGCAGAAAATGAAGTGCCTGCAGATAGCCAAGCGCATGGGTTTTCTTATCTGACAGCTACGGGAGATTGGCGCCGAATCGTGGAGTGAAGAGGAGCCATGATTCTTAGCCAGTTGCCAGTTGAATGCGTGGAGAAAACCACGTTTTTTTGGATAGCATTCACCATTTTAAAACCATGAATTATGCAATTATCGACTTCATTTTTCTCCACTGGTAGCTGGTGTTGGCTTTTACCGCGTCTTCCTTGTCAAGCAGCCGGTTCTCAGCCAACAGTTTCAACGTTTTGTTTCGAAGATGATGAGCCAGGTTCATTGGCAGCCAAGTCGTGGATTCTTTGTTGGAGCTTCGAGTTGTCCACGGGGTATCCTGTTATCATTCTCCTTCTCCATCGACTGGTAGTTGACAGATTAACACCGTGTCGAGGCCAGACACTCGCAGGTTTTGCCAGGTAGAGCCCCGGTTCTAGAATAGCGCTGAGTCGGGGTCTTGGGATAGTCACTTGATTTAGCAGCCGAGTTCTAAGCAATAGTTTCGATCCACAAGAGGCAGACCTCATGCATGCCCAAAGCTTGTTCGTTTTTCTCCACGTGGAAGCTTGGAGCCTTTCTCGCCTAGTTCAGTAGCAGCCGAATGCTTGGGTTATGTCAATTTTGTTCTGTTGTGGGCATCTTGGTTCACGTGGCTTTGAAAGCAGCTAGTCATCGAGGAGTTTTTCAGCAGGGCAACAATTTCTTTGGCAGCCAAATTACATGCGATTTGCCTTCACCATCATGGCTGGCACCCTTCAGCAGCCGAGTCGTGAATCATGGCGACTTCCTCCATAGCGGGATATCTCCTTTTCGACAACCAAGCGAGTCATAGAGAATTCCACCGTTCAAAAGTAGTGTTGATTTTGTCACGTGGAGGGTTGGGGGCAGGCCCAAGTGTTGATGATTTAAATTTTGACGCATAGATTACAACTCTGCCTAACAACTGGAACATCGCTCATCTATTGTTTGATCCCGTATCCTTTCTATTGATAGCCATCTGCTTGGAACTAAACATTGGAAAAAGCTGATTGGTGAATATGGGCATCTTTCAGATTTCAGCGGCTAGTCAACTGAAGGTTTTATTTATTCATTTTATTAAAGGGACAGTCCACTTCTGTTATGCAATAATCTTCTTAGATATGCTTTGAGAGAAAAGGGGACTTTATATCCTTTTTCTTTTTATTTCTTTTTGAAAAGAATGAGCTTTTTATGGCCTATAAAGAGCATGGCTGTTTTATTGTAAAGGATGGAAAATTTGGCTGGGAGGATTTTTCCCTAGAGTTAAATAGAAAAAATCTAAAAATCAGCGTGCTAGTTTTGGGTGACAACATTTTGGCGCCGTTGCCGGGGACAAAGTCTGGTTCCTGGATTTTGAAGACTATGCTTCATTGACATTTGTGGGAGATTACATTGCAGATTCTTCCTCTCACATGGCGCCTCCACGAAGGGACAGAGCCCTTGTCCTTTTGAAGATTTGAAGATCTGATTGGGTGTAGAGGTGAGCACACTCATCAGAAGGCTTTCAAGCTCACCTTGGCGACTCCACAGTTTGGCATGAGGTATGATTAAACACATTGTTCAAATTAAGTACCTCATTATTTGATTTATGGATGATAATACGGAAGAGCCGTGGGATATTTGGCACGAAGCTTACAACCTGCTGGACTTCTCAAAAATCCATGGGTTTCCTAGTCAGTGCTACGACCGTGGGAAGGTGCATGACATTTTTCCCGAATTTTATGGAAATGATTGTGTTTCAGCCACCCATCATATTGCCTCTCTTTGCAAACTGATGGCTGATTTTAATGTTCATCATGAGAATGATATTATGGTCGTTTTTGCTATAACTTTGGAAAGGGATGCAATGATCTGGTTCTATGGTCTTTTGGATGAATCCATAGATTCAGTGGCAATGTTTTTCGAGAGGTTTCTCTTCCGCTGGCACAATGGAACGGTTGATGAGATTGGGCAGCTTGCTAAAAAATATGATGCCCTCACCCCTAGGATCCATCTTGAGCTTAAAGAACAGATCATTGAAGATCTAATTGAGGAAGCATTACAAGAACCCTTGGTTGAAGACATTACTGAAGAGATCCCGGATAGAGCTATAATAGAAGATGAGAAGCTGCCTCAGATATATTTTGAAACTAATAACACTTGTGTTGCAGATCTGTCTCATGAAAGTCTTATGGATGACAAAATCCAGTTTGATGAAGGGCTGCCTATTGCCTATCTAAGCCCTCTTGAGTGTTATATTGATGAAGCATGCGTTCTGACGTGCTGTATGGTAAAAAACTTGAAAGATCTCTTATGTTTGCAGCATGAGCGTTTTTATGACAGCCATACTTTGATGGCATTTCTAGTTCATATCTACAACATTTTTGATGAGACCTTGTTTTGGTTAATGACCAAACACAAGGGGAGATGTTTTGTTGTTGACAAGGAGCTGAGATGGATCCATTACTTGTACGCATACACCTGATGTGTGCTAGTCTCATGCTAAGTTAGGGTAGGTAGGAAAAATAAGCTCTTGCATGAGCATTTACAGTTGTTGGTTTTTTTAGGCATTCGTTTCTATTTCAAGTTGTAATAAGCAGTTTCGTGGATGTGAATCAAGCCATCCACACTGCATTTTGTATTTTCGTTGGTAGTTTTGGTCTCCAAATACTCAGAGTCTGAGGTTCTCGTATGCTCTCTCCAAGAGCACACGTCCCCCATGGAGCCAGATGTTACCTCATGATTTGACAGGGGTATCCACAGTAGTGGCACTTATGTTTGGTTACCATCTAACTATGTCAACCGTTATGAGAATGTTGGCAGGCTTTCTTGGAAAAAGATGATCTGAGAAATGGCAAAAAAAAAGAAAAGCATCAAGCAGCTCATCCGAGGTATTACAAACCAAGAAGAAGAGAGGGATCTCTCTGAGAACCAAGCATTTGCAAGATTAGAGGAGGCACCCTAGTAGAAAATGCTCTTGGAATGCTATTACATTTCACCAGTCCTTCTAATTTGGATGTTTAGTTAAAAGTATTAGAACTTGTTACAAAGCCTTGGCTTGTTTATTTTCTCTCAAACAGGTTCCTCCCTTTCAAAGCAAAGGGTTGCAACTGCTCTCAAGCAAATTTCTGAAAATGCAATGAGTACGGGTATTGTTGTGCAGCCTAAAAGCAGAATCCTTTGTTATGCTTGTGGTTGGTTGGCGAGTCCTGATCCTGAAGATTTTGTCCAGTACACAGGAGGATTTGTGACAAGGAAGCATCATCCTTTTGCTTGGTCAAGTCCGGAGCAGTGGAACCTCTTGTGAAGACACCACAAGAGAGAGAGTGGCAGATGGATGAAGTTGCCTTAGATGCACTTAGTACTCTTCTTTTGCATGATGACATTTGGGAGGCAAGGTTGATAGAAATTGAGAAGGCTAAAGGTGTAAGAACCTATTGTGCAAATGCTCAAGCTTGGCAGGCCTGAGGCTCAGGAGAAGGCCATGCTGGTCTTGAACAAGATTTTCCAAAAAAAAAATCAGAGTAGAGAAATCTTTATGGAACAGATGCACGCTTACCGTTAGTAGACCTCATGCAACAAGGAACAAGATTTACCAGGAGAAGGGCTGTAGTAATATTACAGCTCTTATGTGAGATGCCAAGTGATGAAGAGATTCCAAATAAACTATTGAAGTCTGGTGCCGTTCGAATAAAAGCAGCTGCAAGAAGTGGACCTTTTGTGGGTATGAATGCCACAGTTTCTGGTCAGGATATCGCTTCGATGTAAAAAAGAGCCATTTGTCGTAGGTATTGAGTTGTTTAATAAGGATGGGGCAGTTCCAAATATTTCCAAAGCAGAGGCTTGGTCAAGTCTTGAGCAGTGGAACCTCTTGTGAAGACACCACAAGAGAGAGAGTGGTAGATGGATGAAGCTACCTTAGATGCACTCAGTACTCTTCTTTTGCATGATGACATTTGAGAGGCAAGGTTGATAGAGATTGAGAAGGTGTTGCAGCTGCAACTATCCTCCCCAAATTTCTTAAATTCGGGACCCCTCCTCATGATTTTGGTTTGATCGTTGAATCTTTTGAGTATTGATCTGTGCTTTATTTTTTAATAACTACAAAGCTTAATTCTTGACCAAGGTTCAGATTCTGATTGTGATGAAGTTTATGGTGAGCCGTAACTTTTATTTTTTGTTTTGCGTATCAAACCAGTTAACTCTGCTGTGGTCGCCGTTATGGAGGTATGACAGTTCGCTGTCCTTTGTTAAATGGTCGTAGCTGACTGAAGCACTTAGTTTTTTTCAAGTTTTTTCCATTGGATCGGGAGTCTTTCTTGTCTTGGTCGGAAGTTTTAACCTTTCTCCCGTCCGCCGTTGCGGCTTCTGAAGTTGTTTTGCCATCCGAAGTTCAAATCGTGCCGACGTCCGATTCGTTTTGTCTTCACTCGCTTGTTCGGAGCCTTTACCTTTCCGCCGTTGCGGCTGAGAAGAGCTAGAGAGCTTCCGATTCGAGTATCTACCGACGTCCGATTTAGTCCTCACCCACCCGCGATTAGCTTATGTCTTAGATCCTGGTCTCGTCCGCCGTTGCGGATGGAAAAGGCCGTTCAACCGCCGATGGGACATCTCTCCGACGTCCGATTAATAGCCTTCCAGCCTGCTAATTGGCCCACCTTTCCGATGTTAGGGATATCCCCAGTCTTCTTCATGGTTCAGCCGTTTCAATGGTATAACGTGCTGTTCTGTTTTGTAACGTAAATTCGATAAATGATGCATCTCTGTTTTTGTGTAGGTGGATCTTAGGGATTGGTGGAACTACGATGGCGCGAAGGTGCAGCTGAGCGTTTCGGCGTGGATCGAACCGAGGCCAGAAGGACAAGCGAAAGAAAGGACAAGGTGAATGGCGACGGAGAAATGGAACCTGAAGATCTGTCAGTTACTCAATAGTTCGTAGAAGAATTTGAAGCGTTGGGAAGCTGAGAGGGGGACAGAGGAGGCAGCCCAAGGGTCGCAAATTGTAGTTTAAATATTTGAAAGTAGGAAGGAGCAAGGGCTTTTTTCGCTGGAAAATTTTGTACTGTTTTACTTGTAAGAGGAACTATTTCGTTTTGCAAAGGAAAACTGCAATTTTGCCTGTTGGAGAGAGTGAGAAGTGGAATGTATCAATACAACTCAATGAATAATGTTGAAGAGGAACTATTTAGTTTTCAGCTGAGTTTCATTTACTGTAAGAGTGTTTAATTTCTTGAACCTATGTTCTTATTGAATGCTTTTCGGTATCTTTTGGGATATTTTCCATTGTGAGTAATAAAGGTTGTTTTATAAAATAATCGGCTATCTGGTTATTTAAATATCTGTGAGTGTTCATGTGTCTTGAAAGAAGTATCAGCTATCTGTGATTCTTCATTATGTATGTGCCAAAATGTATTACTCACTAATAAACGCTAATTCTGCTCCCTAGGGATAGTTTAGATAGTCAGTTTGCTTTTTGTTGTATGCGATTTGGATGCCTATGAGCCATAAGACGAGAGGTAAGAACCTGCGCATCACATTGTGACTGCTCCTGGCATCTTTATCACCCTGCATTTAGTTAGGCACTTGCATTTCATATCTTAAGTCAAAACACAAAAAATCGGTGGACCGGGCCGCAACCGGTAAAGCCTTTGTTTTGTTACTTGACCTACGGTAGCCGGACCGCAAACCGGACGGATTTCCTATACCAAACAGTCAACGGGCTAGTTGGGAATGTTGATTGGGGAGAATCCCTTACTGTTGCCGCCTGCGATTTTCCAGGCCTCAACAGAAGGCTAAAGGTGTAAGAACCTATTGTGCAAATGCTCAAGCTTGGCAGGCCCGAGGCTCAGGAGAAGGCCATGCTGGTCTTGAACAAGATTTTCCAAAAAAAAAAATCAGAGTATAGAAATCTTTATGGAACAGATGCATGCTTCCTGTGTTGAAATATTGTAACTTCGAAGAATATTCTATATGTATCTTTTGTGGTCCTCGATGGTCCTACCGGAAGAACCACTTGTATTATCTTTGTACCCCGATGCTTCTAATCGGAAGAACTAATAAGAGTCATGAGGTAGTCCCTTCTAATTGTAAAGGTGGGTCATTAGCACCCCAGTGTGGTTACTTGAGCCTACATGTGTAACTTGAGCCTACATGATTAACTCGAGCCTACATGTCGGATGAGTTAATTAAAGTGAACGGATGAATATAAATAGAGGTGTGGTGCTCCTCATTTGGAACACACATTCTCACATGTGTAGCGCATTAGTGGAGAAGAGAAGTAGCTGGAGAAGGAGGAGGATCAGGCTTTGATCTCCTTGCTGGTTTTATCTTTTATCTTTTTGGGGCATCTATATTGAGGAAGCTTTTGCTGGGTTTTTCCCTTTAGGGTTTTCCCAGGATAAATCTTTGTGTTCCTTTTGTATGGTTGTGCTTGTCTATCTTTCAGTGATCCTGTTTATATGCTTTTGTTATGAAAATGTAATGAATTACTGATGTCTTAGCTAAGCATATGAAAAATTAACATGCTATCAAAGCCACCCTGAAAGAAGGCATTGTGCAGCTACATATCTAGGGCTTCTTATTTTTTGGTTCTCTCTCCACAATCGATCAGCAAAAGAAGGCTAGGCTGACTCTCCATTGAAGGGCGCATCTTTCTGTCGAAGCGGAATTCGATTCCGAGCATTTTCAGTTTTCGGTGCGGGAAATTAGGGCTTCTTGCAGAAGAAGAATTTTTGAGTGAGCCCAGCATAGGATTTCTCTCCTCATCAAAATCGAAGTTTAGAGACCTGGATCAAGATTTTTGGTTGGGTGAAACTCCGGGAAAGTCAAACCCTAGTTTGACCCCGAGCTAGAAAAACCCTAAATACTAAAACTGCTAAGTTTTGGTACATTCGCTATATCCTGAGATTGGCGAAGGTTCAGGAGATGAAAATTGCAGAGACCGAAGATAAAATCCTTATGTACATTGTGTCCAAAATTCAGCCTCAAATTCGCTATATTCTGGGATATATGATCCCTCCAAGTTAGGGTTCCAGCCTCTTCCAGAATTCATCCCTAAACAGGACACCTGGGGAGAATTGCAATATCTTGGGCTACAGAGGTCCAAATGGAATTCCTAAAGATGTTCCAGAAAGGGCACGGACTGTACTTCTCGTGGTCCGAACTGCAGACTTAGAATATGAAACAGTGACACGTGGCAATCCGTACAACTTCGCTGTTCGGAACAGTCCTGTAACAAGGCACCTTGGGAAAATGATCATAAATCCCAATTGGTGAAACCAATTCTGATGAAACCTGTGGTGTTGGATCAAGGACATGCGAGGTTACCTCAGTGCGAAATTTCAGACACAGAGGAGTAGTAATTTCGGAGATATCACAGAAACAGTGACAGGCATTTCTGTAAAAGAAATTGGAAAACTAAGGCTTCCTGTTCCGGGAGCTTCCCTCCGATGTTTTCAGAAAAGGAGTACTTTGGACAGCTCCATTTGAAGAGATATATATTTCTATCCAATCAGATCTGAAATATTCCAAGTTTTGAAAATTAGGGTTTCTGTCGCAAACCCTAGATCAGCCAAGTTCGGAACCAGGACGGACACCTCAAATTGGTAAGATCTAATCCTTTGTTATTTGCATTTGAGGTTCTCATTTCAAAGTGATATATCACATCAGCTTGATGATAAACTTGGTGAAGTTGACAACTTCCAAGCATGGAAGCATTTGATCTCTCTGAAGAAAATGAATTGAACACCTTCATGAGTAGAGAGGTTCCAGTTCCAGAAGGAGATGAGGCTCAAAGCCTTACACAAGAAGAACTTGATCAAGGCCAAGAAGATCATTGTTGATTCAATCACGGATCAACTTGTACGACAAGTGTCTTCCCTAAAGACACTGAAGATGTTTGATTCCTTGATCAAGATATTTGAAGATAAGAACATTAATCAGAAGATGGATTTGAGAAAACAGTTGAAGAATGTGAAGATCTAGAATGCAGAACAACTTGAAGCGGTAGAAGAAGAATGTATGCCAGAAGTAAGAGATTACTTTCAGCTCGACTAATAAGAAGAGAAGAAGAAGATGGGAGCAATTGAAGATCAAGCTCTCACCATTCAAAGAAGATCCCTTAAGCGATGAGGAATATGAAAAACTCAATTCTTGAAGAACCTCTTATTCATCTTATCATTTGGATAATAAATGATGATTTCATGAATGAAGAAGATGATAAAGCAGAATGATCAAGATGGAGTCTACCCACGAAACAAATAAACG
>LPNX010674370.1:601469-616798 GCA_001517045.1 Pseudotsuga menziesii | reverse complement strand
CATAAGAATTTGTCGTTATGCATATGTTTCATGAAATAGTTCTAACCATGCAACTGGTGCATTTGAATTGTAGGAAAGGTCCTGTACAACCTCCTACAATAAAAGAAGAACGAGACTTGTTCCGAAGAACAAGTGATGACAAGTCAATAAACATGAATCTGAAGCTCCCAAGGTCAGAGACACCATGACGGAAGAAAGAGCTTTAGAGAGCGGTAGATCCACCTCAAAGGATGAATACCACCATGGGTATGAGAGATAACTCAAGATGAAGAAAAGAATGCTATGAAAGAAACTATGATCAAAGAATAACAATTTATCATGGGGAATGATGTATACGATATGATTTCGAGACATAAAGGGAAGTACATAGTATCCTCCATATGGATCTACAAGAACAAGTGTACAAAGAAAGGTTCGTGATTTGCCTCAGAAAGAATAGACTATGACATGACATACTCTATTGACCAGTATATATCAAGCATAGAACCACCTGTACAGAATGAAGAAGGAAGATAATACTCCACTTCAGGGGGAGTGACTACAGAAGATATCTGAGTTCGACACGGTACGACATGATGGACAACTTCTTGATGGGTCGAGACTTTACCAAGAGTAAAGTGGGTTCCAACCTTCAAAGTTGAATGCAAAAGACTAGGATATGTTGATGATTTGACAAGACGAAATCATGATGAAAGAATACTAGAATGATGTATGGGATATAGTTCCCAAACCAGAAGGAAGGAGTATTGTATCCTCCAAATGGATATACAAAATAGAGCATGCAGCTGACTGAAGTATCGAGAAGTATAAAGCAAGATTTGTGGCTAGAGGTTTCTTTCAGAAAGAGGGAATTAATTCTGAAGAGACACTTACTCCAGGAAGTAAGGTACACTTCCTTCAGAACTATCATGGTAGTTTCTTCCATGGTGAAGTAAAGACAAGCCTTCCTTAATGGTATGATTGAGAAAGAGTTTTTTCATTGAATAGTCACGAGGATTTGAAGTTGAAGCTAGATGGAATCATGTATGCAAGTTGAAGAAGGCCCTCTATGGCCTGAAGCAAGCTCCCAGAGCTTGGTATGGAAGAATAGATAGTTTCTTGTCGAGCATGGGATTTACCAAGAGTAAAGCTGATCCTAACCTTTATCTCAAGGTTGTAGAAGATGAACTTGTCATCCTGTTATTATATGTGGATGACTTATCCTTGACAGGAAATGAGAAACAGGTCATGGAAAGCAAGAAGAAACTAGCAGAAGAATTTGAGATGAAAGACCTTGGGTTAATGCATTATTTCTTAGGTCTGGAAGTATGGCAAAGTTCAGAAGAAATCTATCTCAACCAGGGAAAGTATGCGGTAGAGATATTGAAGAGATTCAATATGTTGGAATGCAAAGTCATGGCCACACCCATGGACTCCAACCTGAAGCTATTAGATGATGACTCATCAGAGTTAGTGGATATGACTCATTACAGACAGATCATTGGGTCATTGATGTACTTAACAAATACCAGACCAGACATTTGTTTTGCTTTGAACACCTTAAGTCAATATCTTGTTCAACCAAGACGGGTTCACCTAGTAACTGCAAAACATGTGATGAGATATCTGAAAGGGACTATAGACTTTGGTTTATATTATGATGGTAGCCATGAGTATAGATTGTATGGCTACACAGATGCAGATTGGGCTGGAAGTATCTCAGACAGGAAAAGCACATTAGGTAGATGCTTTTGTTTGGGGTCTGCTATGAGTTCATGGTTTAGCAGGAAACAGTCCAATGTTTCTCGTAGCATGGCTGAAGCAAGATACATAGCAGATTGCTCTGCTAAGTTGTGAAGCCGTATGGCTTTGGAAGCTGATATCAGGTCTCTTTGAACTAAAGATGGATACTACAATGATTCTATGTGATAACCAGAGTTGTGATGACAGAGAATCCTGTGTTCTGTCGTAACACATAGAAATCCGGTATTTCTACATACGAGATAAGATGCAGATGATGGTGATTCCGTATTTCTATACTGAATATAGAGATGATGATGCTTTCAGTATTTCTATACTGAAGATATAGATGATGATGCTTTCAGTATTTCTATACTGAAGATATAGATGATGATGCTTTCAGTATTCACAATTTCACATACTGAAGATACAGATGGTGATAGTTCAGTATTCACATACTGAAGATGTAGATGATGATGGTTTGGTTGCTGATGTGCTAACGAAGCCTCTGTCTCGAGTAAAGTTCGACCACTTTCGAGACAAGCTTGGTGAGGTTCGGAAGAATCTTCCTCGAAAGGGGGAGTAGTGATGTTGCAGTGGGATTGTATCATCCCTGGGCATCTGCCCTAAAGTGATCCGGTGACCTCGGTCCTCAAGAATGAAGAGGGATTGTATCATCCAGGGACATCTGTCCAAAAGTGATCCGGTGACCTCGGTCCTCGAGAATGAAGAGGGATTGTATCATCCTGGGACATCTGTCCAAAATAGATCCGGTGACTTCGGTCTTCGTGAATGTGGTGGGATTGCATCATCCTTGAACTTCGGTTCAAAATGTATCCGGAGGTCTCGGCCCCTATGAATGTGGTAGGATTGCATCATCCCTGAACTTCGGTTCAAAATGTATTCGGAGGTCTCGGCCCCCGTGAAAGTGGTGGATTGCATCATCCCTAAACCTCGGTTCAAAATGTATCCGGAGGTCTCGGCCCCCGTGAAAGTGGTGGATTGCATCATCCTTGAACCTCGGTTCAAAATGTATCCGGAGGTCTCGGCCCCTGTGAAAGTGGTGGATTGCATCATCCCTGAACCTCGGTTTAAAATGTATCCGGAGGTCTTGGCTCCCATGAAAGTGGTAGGATTGCATCATCCCTGAACCTCGGTTCAAAATGTATCCAGAGATCTCGGTCCCCGTGAATGTGGTAGGATTGTATCATCCTTGAACTTCGGTTTAGAACGGATCCGGTGAATTTGGTACTCAAGAACATGTGTTGATCCCGTAATTCCTAGAGGAAGGATTGTCTGAGTTCCACATCTGTGTTGATCCCGTAATTCCTAAAGGAAGGATCGTTAGTAACTCCGTAAAGACCTAAATCCCGTAATTCCGAAGGAAGGATCGTTGGTAGCTCCGTAAAGACTTGATCCCGTAATTCCAACAGGAAGGATTGTCTGAGTTCCACAAATGTGTTGATCCCATAATTCCAATAGGAAGGATTGTCTGAGTTCCACAAATGTGTTGATCCCATAATTCCAATAGGAAGGATTGTCTGAGTTCCACAAATGTGTTGATCCCGTAATTCCGAAAGGAAGGATCATTTGCAACTCCGTAAAGACCTAAATCCTGTAATTTCGAAAGGAAGGATCGTTAGTAGCTCCGTAAAGACTTGATCCCGTAATTCCGAAAGGAAGGATCGTTTGAGTTCCACAGATGTGTTGATCTCGTAATTCCAATAGGAAGGATTGTCTAAGTTCCACAAATGTGTTGATCCCGTAATTCCGAAAGGAAGGATCGTTAGCAACTCCGTAAAGACCTAAATCCCGTAATTCCGAAAGGAAGGATCGTTAGTAGCTCCGTAAAGACTTGATCCCGTTATTCCGAAAGGAAGGATCGTCTGAGCTCCACAGATGTGTTGATCCCGTAATTTCGAAAGGAAGGATCGTTAGTAACTCCGTAAAGACCTAAATCCCGTAATTCCAAAAGGAAGGATCATTAGTAACTTCGTAAAGACCTAAATCCTGTAATTTCGAAAGGAAGGATCATTGGTAGCTCCGTAAAGACTTGATCCCGTTATTCCAACAGGAAGGATTGTCTGAGTTCCACAGATGTGTTGATCCCGTAATTCCAATAGGAAGGATTGTCTGAGTTCCACAAATGTGTTGATCCCGTAATTCCGAAAGGAAGGACCGTTAGCAACTCCGTAAAGACCTAAATCCCGTAATTCCGAAAGGAAGGATTGTTAGTAGCTCCGTAAAGACTTGATCCCGTTATTCCGAAAGGAAGGATCGTCTGAGCTCCACAGATGTGTTGATCCCGTAATTCCGAAAGGAATGATCGTTAGTAACTCCGTAAAGACCTAAATCTCGTAATTCCGACAGGAAGGATTGTCTGAGTACCACAGACATGTTGATCCCGTAATTCCGAAAGGAAGGATCATGTTGATGTTTTGATGATGATGATGTTGATGTTTTGATGATGTTGATGTTTTGATGATAATGATGTTTTGGTGATGATGATATTTTTATGATGATGTTTCTGATCAAAAGATCAGAGTATGATGATGATGTTGTTGCTGATCGAAAGTGCTGAAGATGATGTTGCTGATCGAAAGGTCAAAGTGTTGAAGATGTTGCTGATCGAAAGGTCAAAGTGTTGAAGATGTTGCTGATCGAAAGGTCAAAGTGCTGAAGATGATGTTGCTGATCGAAAGGTCAAAGTGCTGAAGATGATGTTGCTGATCGAAAGGTCAAAGTGCTGAAGGTGTTGTTGATCAAAAGGTCAAAGTGCTGAAGATGTTGCTGCTGATCGAAAGGTCTAAGTGCTGAAGATGTTGCTGATTGAAAGGTCAAAGTACTGAAGATGTTGCTGATCGAAAGGTCAAAGTGTTGAAGATGTTGCTGATCGAAAGGTCAAAGTGCTGAAGATGATGTTGCTGATCGAAAGGTCAAAGTGTTGAAGATGTTGCTGCTGATCGAAAGGTCTAAGTGCTGAAGATGTTGCTGTTGATCGAAAGGTCTAAGTGCTGAAGATGTTGCTGATTGAAAGGTCAAAGTACTGAAGATGTTGCTGATCGAAAGGTCAAAGTGTTGAAGATGTTGATTAAAGAAGTTGATGTCGTCAAATATTGAAGACGAAGACTATATGATGTTGAAAAGATTCCAATGATTTATAGATGTGTTACCCTGATGATGTTGATGATGTCCTCTCCTACTATTGTTGTTGTTGATATTGTTGTAGAATACCCTTCTCGTTAAGGGGGAGTGTTGAAATATTGTATCTTCGAAGAATATTCTATATGTATCTTTTGTGGTCCCCGATGGTCCTACCGGGAGAACCACTTGTATTATCTTTGTACCCCGATGCTTCTAATCAGAAGAACTAATAAGAGTCATGAGGTAGTCCCCTCTAATTGTAAAGGTGGGTCATTAACACCACAGTGTGGTTACTTGAGCCTACATGTGTAACTCGAGCCTACATGATTAACTCAAGCCTACATGTCGGATGAGTTAATTAAAGTGAACGGATGAATATAAATAGAGGTGTGGTGCTCCTCATTTGGAACACACATTCTCACTTGTGTAGCGCATTAGTGGAGAAGAGAAGTAGCTGGAGAAGGAGGAGGATCAGGCTTTGATCTCCTTGCTGGTTTTATCTTTTATCTTTTTGGGGCATTTATATTGAGGAAGCTTTTGCTGGGTTTTTCCCTTTAGGGTTTTCCCAAGATAAATCTTTGTGTTCCTTTTGTATGGTTGTGCTTGTCTATCTTTCAGTGATCCTGTTTATATGCTTTTGTTATGAAAATGTAATGAAATACTGATGTCTTAGCTAAGCATATGAAAAATTAACATCCTGTTAGTAGACCTCATGCAACAAGGAACAAGTTTTACCAGGAGAAGGGGTGTAGCAATATTACAGCTCTTATGTGAGATGCCAAGTGATGAAGAGATTCCAAATAAACTATTGAAGTCTGGTGCCATTCGAATAAAAGCAGTTGCAAGAAGTGGACCTTTGGTGGGTATGAATGCCACAATTTCTGGTTAGGATATCACTTCTCTTGCAGTTGTTGAATATTCAGATGAAAAGCCGTTAAAAAATAAAGAATCAAAGTCAGGAAACGTTCACATTGGATCTAGTCCATAAAAAGCCCAGAGATGCAAAGAAGTTCGATGTAAAAAAGAGCCATTTGTCGTAGGTATTGAGTTGTTTAATAAGGATGGGGCAGTTCCAAATATTTCCAAAGCAAAGGCACTAGAGGAAGTTATGAAGCGTGAACCTTTTTTCCGAGCCCGAATTTCCAGCTGATTACCACGATTTCTTCGTGGCATCCAATCACGCAGAAAATGAAGTGCCTGCAGACAGCTGAGCGCATGGGTTTTCTTATTTGACAGACGTGGGAGATTGACGCCGAATCGTGGAGTGAAGAGGAGCCATGATTATCAGCCAGTTGCCAGCTAAATGCATAGAGCAATCCATGTTTTTTCCGATAGCATTCACCATTTTAAAACCATGAATTATGCAATTATTGGCTTCATTTTTCTCTACTGGCAGCCGATGTTGGCTTTTACTGCGTCTTCCTTGTCAAGCAGCCAGTTCTCAGCCAACAGTTTCAACGTTTTGCTTCTGAGATGATGAGCCAGGTTCATTGGCAGCCAAGTTGTGGATTCTTTGTTGGAGCTCCGAGTTGTCCACGAGGTATCCTGTTATCGTTCTCCTTCTCCACCGACTGGCAGTTGACAGATTCACACTGTGTTGAGGCCAGACACTCGCAGGTTTTGCCAGGTAGAGCCCTGGTTCGAGAATAGTGCCGAGTCGGGGTCTTGGGATAGTCACTTGATTTAGCAGCCGAATTTTATCAGTAGCCGAGTTCTAAGCAGTAGTTTCGATCCACAAGAGGCAAACCTCATGCATGCCCAAAGCCCGCTTGTTTTTCTTCACGTGGAAGCTTGGAGCCTTTCTCTCCTAGTTGAGTAACAGCCGAATGCTTGGGTTATGTCGATTTTGTTCTGTTGTGGGCATCTTGGTTCACGTGGCTTTGAAAGTAGCTAGTCATCGAGGAGTTTTTTAGCAGGGCAACAATTTCTTTGGCAGCCAAATTACATGCGATTTGCCTTCACCATCATGGCTGGCACCCTTTAGCAGCCGAGTCGTGAATCATGGCGACTTCCTCCATAGCAGGATATCTCCTTTTTGGTAGCCGAGCGAGTCATACAGAATTCCACCGTTCAGAAGTAGTGTTGATTTCGTCACGTGGAGGATTAGGGGCAGGCCCAAGCGTTGATGATTTCAATTTGACGCATAGATTACAACTCTGCCTAACAACTGGAACAATGCTTATCTATTGTTTGATGCCGTATCCTTTCTCTTGACAGTCATCTGCTTGGAACTAAACATTGGACAAAGCCGACTGGTGAATATGGGCATCTTTCAGAATTCAGCGACTAGTCAGCTAAAGGTTTTATTTATTCGTTTTATTAAAGGGACAGTCCACTTCTGTTATGGAATAATCTTCTTAGATATGCTTTGAGAGAAAAGGGGACTTTATATCCTTTTTCTTTTTCTTTTTATTTCTTTTTGAAAAGAATGAGCTTCTTATGGCCTATAAAGAGCATGGCTCTTTTATTGTAATGGATGGAAAAATTGGCTGGGAGGATTTTTCCCCAGAGTTAAGTAGAAAAGGTCCTATTGGGTTTTGGGGATATTTCGGGCATATTTGTCGTGGTTATGTGTTTTTTTTATAAGTTATAGACCGAGCTTAGCATAGAGGGCTATAACCTAGCACATTGGGCAAGCATTTGCAGCTGCCTAGTTTGTGTCGCCGTTGTGTTCTTAGAGGTCTAGGAGTAATGGATAGTAATCGGTTATACTTCCATTCTCCTTACCTCTGATTATGGAACGAACCAGCTTAGTCTCCTTTCTGTGAAATGCAAGGCCTCCTTGAGTCCCCTTCTGACTCCATTCTGCCTTATGGCATTGACAGTGGTCTTCCCTCGAGGACTGATCCTCCCTCCCTTTCCTGTCCATCAAGCACAATCTTTTTCCTTTTTGCTACCCATGTTTCTCTAAGGCAGCCTCTTCAGATCGCCTTGCCTTCAGTTGCACCTGCCTTAGGGATCCTAACTTAGGGAAACCCCCCTAGAGCTGGAGAAGAGCCAGCCTGAAGCGAGGAATGAGGGGTGTGGTGACATTGGCCTCTCTCTCGAGAGTTGTCACCGAGCCGACGCGCTCGCATTTTGGGCTTCATCACTCGCGTGCCAGTTTTGGGCGACAAGAAGTTTTAATTATTAAAAGATGAGTGGATTAAGGGGTAAAAGGGAATTCCCAATATACTCTGAGGTATGTGGAATGTGTTTGGATTTTGATAGAAGTGGTTCCTCGCAAGAATATGTGGGCTAGATGGAGTCACGGGGGCGTGTCCAACACTACACCAAACAAGGGTGTAATCTGACGGGTCCCCACGGTCACTTTCTAGTTGTTCCCGCCTTCTCCGAAGAATTTGCCCACAAACGACAAACTTTGTGTACGTCGAATTTCCGTATGTTTTCAAGGGATTGATTTTATTAATGGTGCGTGTTGTCGCCCGAAAATGGCACGCGAGTGCTGAAGCCCAAACTGCGGGCGCGCCGACCTAGTGACAACTCTCTCTCGAGAGGCCAATGTCACCACACCCCTCTCTCCTCGCTTCAGGTTGGCTCTTCTCCAGCTCTAGGGGGGTTTCCCTAAGTTAGGATTGCTAAGGCAGGTGCAACTGAGGGCAAGGTGATCTGAAGAGGCTGCCTTAGATAAACATGGGTAACAAGAAATGAAAGGTTTGTACTTGATGGACAGGAAGGGAAGGGAGGATCAGTCCTCGAGGGAAGACCAGTGTCAGTATCAGAAGGGGAAAATGGAGTCAAGAGAGATTTCAAGAGGGCCTTGTTGTATGCGACTGAGGGGGAGAGATCGCATGATTGATCAAACCCTGCTCAGTCTGGTGCAAAAGATCAAGATATATTTCGTCCCTTCTAGCTGCGGGAGGTGCGCTGTACAAACAAGAGACAAATATCACACAATCAACTTAGATAAAATGTGAAGATCGGTACCCTTATGAGCATGCTTACAAAGGAGAGGAGGGTAACAACTGCTAAACCCCTTCGCCTTCCAATGTGCTGAATATAACCCTCTATGGCCTCATGCATAAACATAGAAGACAAAAAACATAATCCAGTAGCTTCTACACCTATTCAGATTCATCAAGATAATGCCACACATAAAAGGAACGCTCAATGAACTAATTTTTTTTCTATTAGGCTCTGGGGAAAAACCCTCCCAGCCAATTTTTCCATCCTCTACAATGAAGATGGTTGGCCTCTTTATAGGCCAAAAAACCTCTTATTTTCAAAAAAGGATAAAAAATAAAATAATAAACAAAAAAGAGAACAAGTGAAAAAGTAGATCTAGATCCACTTTTTCCTCTTTAACTAAAAGTAACTACCACTGTGGCTAATGTACTTAACCAAAGGACCCCACTTGAACCTATCTTTGACCGGAAGTGAACAATCCACATAACTAAAGACAAACCAAAAAGCCCATCCATCAAATCTAACATCAGACTCGGCTTCCTTTGAAAAAACGGTTCTGAGTGGACAGCTGCCACTTAGAACAAATGCTACGAGGATAAAAAGGTGGACAATCCAGCCTCACGAAATTTACTCGGCTGCCAGATGAAATCCCTGCGATCTAGTCAACATTTAACTGCAATCGTGTGCATCCCGATCTTTGGTGGTGAAACATTTGATGAGTCGACCTGTCAAAAGAGTGAACGGCTACCACAAACACGTGGATTGCTCACTAAATCACAAAGGTCGATCCCACTCGGATTTTTCGCTGTGGAGCTACTTGTGAACCGCTTGGGGCTGCAAGTGATAACGGTGACCACGATTTGGCTGCCAAGTAGATCGTGGATTAAATTGCCAGCTCCACTAAATGTGACGCTGGCTGCTATAAAGTTTTAAAACCCAACGTTCTTGGCTTCCATTGATGACAAGCAGCTGCCCAAACAGTGTCGGCTGCCAACTAAACACACTGATTACCCAAGAGATTTGAGCAAATCATGTGATGGTTTCCACAAAAATCGCGATTTCTATCAGTCATTCAAAACATGCATTTGATTCCATGATTTTAGCTACCCATGATATCTGGGTTGTGATCTCTGGCGAGTTAATCTTCTCTTTGAAAAATAGATTCAGCATCCTATGATAGGTGGAACTGACGAAGAAACTTGATCATCTGACATGGTGTGCAGTTTACCCTCAAACATTTTAAGAAATGTCTCCACTCTCAGGTCAAGCTGTGTAGGGTCCTTGACAGTGGATTGAATACTAAATTTTGCTCCTCGAATTCCAGAATCATTTCGTGTTTAAAGTCTAGGAACTAATTGCAAGAGCCATTCCAGGGGCAGATGCACAGATGGAAAGTCTTCCAGTAACTCAATAATAGTGCGTCATTCTTTTTTATTGTACTGATAAAGGTCATCTCTTCCCTCTGGTGATGCAAAATACTGTAGTCGCTCTTTTTCATGTTCAACTGTGACAAAGTGGCTCATTACCTCAAAGAAATACCGACGAGGTGAAGCAGATGCAATATCCATGGTAGATTCCACAAGTGTTCTCAATTTGACAGGTGTTTGACTTGGAAGAGATCCCTTATTTATTCCACGAGAAGATTTTGAAGTATTTGTAGCTTCTACCGTGATGTAGGCATCTGGATCCAAAGAACAACGTTTAATAAAAGCATCAACTGCAATTGCATTTTGACCTGGTATCACCTCAAGTACATCACCAGCTTCATAGTGAATGCCCGAACAACTTAAGTTGAACTCAATATGCTGCACATCCCTTTCATTGTTCTCTGCAGTTAGATGTTTATTTTCTATCATGTGTGCAAAACAATGAGGTTCAGGACCATGGCCAGGCATGCTAATCGACCTGTTACTATTTTTTGCAGCTTCAACCATTGCACGAGCCCTTCCATGCTTAGTCCACTCATCCATAATATCTTTCTCTCCGTTCGGAAATGATTTGTCAATAGACTCGACCTTGGTCATGTCATGATAAGTTATTCGGAATTTAGGAAGATCCAAATATCTCATCTCTAAATTTGAAAATGCTACATCTTCCCCAAATGGTATGGGAGGGCCCAACATCTCGCAATTATAGTCTACCTTCACGTTATTGGCTGCCCTTCTAGCATTGTGCCAAGTGTTTGCAACCATGAGGCCTATTGGTCGGCCAACACATTCCACAGTATCTTGAGCAAATAGAACTTCTGTACCAAAGAGGGTGTCGACGCTCACATTTCTTCCTTCTTTGGGAATATCACTGGCAGATCTATAGGCAACAACTCTAATGGATGTTTTACATCAACCTTGTTAACTAATGCCAAAGCTTTTCACTATAAACAAATGCCCCATACAAACAATTCTCTGGTGGAGGAATTTCATTTACATATATAGATTCTCCTAAGCATCTGGCAACCTTTTTGTATCTAATCAACAACAAGTGAATGAAAGGAGTATGAGCTCGTTGTTCGTGCGTTGAGCTGCTTGAAAGGTTGTTTGATTTGGTCCCCAAACCTCTCTTCAAGGTGGTTGATGAAAGAGGACCCTACTCATATACTCACATCTGTGGGCAACCCTATTGAAGGAGGGGGTAGCAGCATGTTTTAAAATGTAGACAGGCTGATGATGGTCTTCTCTTGCTGCTCTGTGGATACCCCTCTCAAATCAAGAGGCAACAGTGCGTTTTTTATTAGATGTGGAAATTTAATGAGTGCACACTTTTGCTTCTGATTATCCCAAAGCTCAGGGTGAACCTGCGATGGGCAAGAGCATACATAGAAATGGCGAATGTTTATTCCGATTTGAGGTTGTAGAAACACAAGCAAAGAAGTAAAACTAATTACTACAACCAAGAGTCTCTCTCAGGCCTAAAGGCCGTACTCGGGAGAGCAAGGCTGGGTTAGTATTTGTATTACTTTGCAATGAATGAAATTGAAATTTGAAATAGCAAAGTATACTGATATGTAAAGCAGAACTAAACTAACAAAAGCAAAACCATGAAAATAGTGCACCGACGCAAATCCCCCCAGGGGGGATGGGGAGTGGGCTCTTAGGAGCCTACTCAAAATATTTTATTATGGCATTTACAATGCTTGAGGTGGATGCCAATGGTCCTTATAGACCCGGATCCAAAGGTTTTACAAGTATTAGAAAGATAAGATCAAGAATGGTACTCCAGGAGGTCTTTAAACAACTTAGATCTTTGATTTTCCGGCAACACTTCTCCTTGTCTTGGCAATAAAAGTGAAAAACCAGCCACCTGTAATGCACCAAATATGCCAAATAAAGCGTTAAGAGCATAAAAATATTAAGTACCGAAGGATTGGAAATATGCACAAATACTTAACAATACTAGATCTATTCTAAGAAAGGTGCTTTATAATTCTAGATCTAGAAACATACTTAAAAAGATCAGTGTTTAGATATTCTTTTGAAAGAGAAGCTAAACTACTTAAGCATGTGAGTAACTATAACCAAAGGGGAAAGTTTGATTTAGATTGAAGGAGAGAGCGAGAAGGAAAGAGCTCAAACTTGGGAATGCTTTGGCTATGGAGTCCGTTGGTGGAAAGCGGAGGGACTATGCTCCTTGGAAGTGCTCGAAAATTGGAGGATTCCAAGAAGATCAACCAAATGTTTAAGCCTAGGTACCTGTATCAACTCATAACTTCTTGCACTGAGATATGGTTAAATGTAAGGGTTTTAACTACAAAAGAAACCAAAAAAACATGCATTTAAACAAAAATAACATATACGTCTAGGAGATCTAATGCAACCAATCAATAAGAAATAATCAAACAAGAAATTTCTTACCCTACTGAGATTACTTCTCCTTGTAGGCCCACAACAAACCAAACATGTACAACAAAATGAACAATACAGATTACCTCATGAAATATGCAATATTCATCCACACACTTGAGCCATGCACCATGTGAGACCTCCAAAACCTTTTATTATTCCAAAAACAATACAATACAATACAACAAGAGCAAACCTTTGGTTCTTTGACAATGAGAAACAAAGAGCAAAGCTCTTCTTAAATAGCCAAAATGCCAAAGAGGGGGTGCATCCACAAGTGGGAGTGGACTGGAGTTCGAAGTTGAGTTCATGAGTGATTGAAGGGGTCTTGATTGAATGGATCTTAAGGAGAGGATTCCACCTCTCCTAATAGAGATGCGCCCTCACCTAACTATGTCAACACATTAACACATGAGAAGCCACACGAGGGTTGCGCCCTCTCTTGGAGGGATGTGCTCCCATCAACCTCAACCAATTTGACACCACGCCCAATCATCTTCAATCATGACGTCTTCATCTCACAATAACGTGCCCTTTAACTTGAGATGATATGCCAACTTGTCACGTTTTAATTTGGCACACATCTATGCGATATCATGGAGGGGTGCATTGATCCGGTGGATTATTCATCTTCAAAATTACACTGATCCAACATGGTACAATAGCTATTAATCTATGGTTCAAAGAACATAACATATGCTAAACATAGTGCGCGACTAGCCTTAAGGGCCGCGCGGTCCGACATAACATCGCACAGCTTGTATGGGCCGCGCAGCTTGCGCAGTGATAGTATGGGCCGCGCAGTTTGTGCACCGTCAAGAGGTAATATAAAATGGGTTGTGGCAAAGCCTGCGCAGTTGTAACATGCTCACGCAGTTAGTTGGCAACGTTTTGGCGGTCTTGCGCACCGTCAAGTGGAGCATCGAATGGTTCATGAACAGCCGCGCGGTCAAGTGAATACCCTCTAGCGGTCTTGTGCGCGGTTAAATGGCACTATTCTGGCGGTTAGATGAGGGTGCGCGGTCACATATGTTGCGATGCTACGACATTGGTTATATGCTGCGATGCTGCGACATTGGTTACATGTTGAGTTGCTGCGACATAGATATCACGTTTGCTGCGACCTGTATATATATCGGTTGCTGCGACATTTGTGAAGTTGGTGGTGACATCTAACGGTTATGTTACATGTGGCATAGCCCGGTTGCAGGTTATTGCAACGTGTTGTGAGTCAACACATGTGCGTGGAGTTAGTTGCAACGTTTCGGGGATATGGAACGTCGTGGTAACATAACGCTTGTGTAGCGATTTGGCGGGGTTGCATGGTTCAGTTTTAGCATATGGTTGTAACGATAATAAAGAAGATAACAGCTGTGATGAAAAGACGAATCAAAACCCGTTACTTATCCTCGCACTGAACGTTAAATAGAGGATTTCTGGCCACATTAGGGGGACGGAGGAAGAGATTCAGATTGTGTTAGAGCACATAGCTTCGTTTTTTCTGTTATGAGAAACTTGGGGAGTTGCTGTGAAGTGCCCAGATGCTGTTTCTTTTTGAAGTCGACATTCTCTGTTATAATTTAGCTTTCTTTGCCTTTCGAAGGCTAATTGTAATTTCCAGAAGATAGGTCTTAAAGACTTTGTACAGCATTCTGTTTACAGTTGCTGAAGTCGATCCCAAAACCATTTTTGTACCATCTTAAAGAGATTAATTGGATCGGTACCCATTGGAGAGGGACCCGGAGACATAGCCCAGTGGAGGGGGTGAACTCCGTTATCAACTTCTGTTTGCGACTCTCTGATTCTGTGTTTCTTTTATTACCTGTTTATCGGCTTTGCTTTTCATTTTCTGTTTTAAGCATTTAATGTCTGTTAATGCTGTTTCATGAATTAAGCAAACTGATTAAACACATTCATTAAACTTTTTAATGCACATAAGTTGAGATCCGACGGATCATATTATGGTATCAGAGCAAGTTAACTGCTTGTGCAAGTTTGTGAATGCTTACCAGGTCTAGGTTAAAGCTGGGTGAAGGAGAATTAATTGAAGGAGATCCTGAGATTGGCTCAAGGAGGACATTCTCAAGAACCATGTCTTCTCCACGAGGGGAAGAAGAAGGACATACAGAACGGGAAAAACCTGTTATTTCAGAAACTGAGTTTTTGGAGGCTTTTATGAGCATGAAAGCCATGATGGAAATTCTACTTGATGAGCGAGCAGAAAGGAAGAAGAAAGAAGAAGGATCTTCATCCAAAGATGCAGAAGTGAAGAAGGAAGAAAAGGGTAAAGGAGTAGGAGGTGATGGTGATCCTCCTGAAACTAATCAAGCTTTCTCTTCTTTCCATACTTCTCATTCAAATAATGCGAGTCCTAATATGCCTTATTTCAAACTGGATGTAAAATTTGAATTACCTATTTATAATGGAGATTTAGATGCTGAAAAGTTAGACAATTGGATCAAGCAGCTTGAAGTATATTGCAGGGTGCAGGGCATTAATGATGACCCTTCCAGGATTCAATTGGCCACTTTGAGGATGAGTGGTATGGCTCTTACTTGGTGGGAGAGCAAGATTCAGCAAGATCTTCAAAAGAATGGTAAAATTATTTCAGTTTGGAATGAATTCATTGAAGTATTAAGGAAGCAATTTTATCCTTTAGGACATATTCAACAATTAACCATGAGTTGGCAAATGTTTAGACAAGCTAAAGGACAAAATATGCAA